>CAJVQA010002951.1:0-20637 GCA_910591915.1 Cetraspora pellucida
CCACAATACCGACAAGTGATTAATAAAAGTCAAAAGACCAAAGAGGTCACCTTAATACCAAAAAAAAAAAAAAAAAATTAATAAAACTATTCTTTATTCTATTCCTTTATCTTATTGCTTCTATAAATTATTTTTCTTTATTTAATTTTCTTTCTTTTTCTTATAATAATATAAAATGAAAAACTAGTTTTTTTAATTAATTATTTTGACAATACTAGTTTTATATTATTATATATTTTATTTTTCTTTCTTGTAATAACATAAAATAATAATTGTATTTATGAATAATACTTTAACAGGTACTAGCTTTATGTTATTAGAATTTAAAAAACCATATATAGCTTAGGACAGCCTGATTATCTGTTACTAATTATTTTTTTTAGTATTTTAGAATACTTCTAAGTCTAGTACAGATAATTCTTGTAAAAGATAAACTATTTGTTAAGTCTAACTAATACAAAAAAAACAATAGATCAAATCTTCTCTACAACTGACCTATTATAAAAATCCTTATAGTATTTAGGAAGTTATTAAATTTAAATTTCATTTTTAATTAATTATTATTATTATTTATTTTTATATTTTTTTTTTTTTTTTTTTTTTAAATAAAAGATCTTTTACTCAACACTTATCACTTTAAAATTTGCTACAGCTTAATAGTTTTTAGTAAATTTTATTATAGTATCTGTTTTTTTAAATATAACTTTTACAATAACACTATTGAAGATTTGTGCTATCTTTTTACTTGGGTTTTTTTAAATAGATTTCTTGTTTTCTAATTTCAACAGATTTATATAATTACAAGAACTTATTTAAAGTTTGCATTATTCAATATCAGTTTGTATTCTTCTGTATAATGCTATATTTACATTGATGCTTCATAATCTGCCAGTAATACTGATGCAAGTACCCTAACCCAATCACCATTGATAGGATTTAAACACCCAACCTACTACTTGCAAAGTTAACAACTTATCCACTTCACTAAATCACCACATTCTATTTTGTTAAGCTTTTTCCAAAACCCACTCAATTATGTTTTTTTAAACTAATTTGAAGCTTTAACATATACAATTATTGTACATTAATGTACATTAACATATTAAAATCCATTTTATAATAAGAAATATTAAATTGTTAAAATCATTAAGATATTCAAAATACTTAAAGCTTCTTATATAAATATTTCTTTGTTAATATTTAAATAACTGTTCTCTTTTTTCTATAAAAGACTTTAAACTGTATAAATTCAATTGAATAAAATTGACCAATTACGAAAAAGCTACCATATAGACAAAAACACAGAAATTTTTAAATTTTTTTTGCTCCAATTTACATATAAAAAAACGAGATAAGGCTCATGGCAGGTTAAACCTGAGGATGACCCTTGACAGGTTCGAACTGGCATTTAGGCAGTAAAGTTGCCTTGTCCTTGACCTTCTAGACGAAAGGGCCTTCCTGGGCCTCTTCTCAATAAATCCCATAAGAATGATATTATTACTCAAGACAAATATTATCATGTAATTAAAATTTCTTGTACAGTAGTAAACCCGAAATTCGAAATAACCACGTGATCTTAATAATTCCAACCAGAGTTACTGACTTGAAGCCAAAATCGAAATAAATCGAAATTGTCCGTGTTCCTGCCTATAGGTGCCAGGGCTTATGGCTCACAAGGTTTCACTCACCCAAAATTTTCCCGTGCTCCAACCCTACTTATAGGGGATAACATCGCCTAGGCGATGAATAAATTACTTCTTACAAAGAAAATGTCGAAATTTCTAATCAATTCAATCCACAATTTGCAAGTTTATTATACTAAATATTGATAACCGTGAAGAATCTTCACTTATCACATGCACAAATTTATTGTGTTTGACTAATCAATAAAAACTCTCACATTACCATAGCAGAATCTTTTGCTCATTATGTCAATCGACATATTTCAAAATGACGTACTCGAAATAACGCGTAGATACCCGCATTTCGAGAATTTACGGTAAAATGGGAATCAAATATGAGTCAATATTCTAAAATTTTATAAAAGTGCACAAAGTTTGATCCGAAAGACAATATATATGTTTTTCTTATATAAATAAAAACCTTGTACGATTATAATTTTAAAACCATATCCTTCATATAAGCCTTTGGGATCGCGTGTTCCACTAACTTTTATTGGGCACGATGCTGATAACGCCAGTGTGTGTATATAAAGTTATACAAAATTTCCAACTTCTTAGACCGGAAAACTAATACACTAAATATTTCGGACTTCACGTGAGCAAGTTATATTATTGTTATTGTGAAAGACAAAATTTTCACAATCAAAGCATCAGGTATAACAATAATATAAAAACTGATCTTTAATTTTAATCAGAACTTTTGTTGACCAGTCAATAAAAACGGACTTCCTTCATGCTCGTTTTTATCCTTTTTTATTTATGTAAAGTAAAACATAAAATACGAGCATGGCCAACGGGATTTCCGGATTTTAGTTATAGTTCAAAAATTGGATTGTTGGCAGATTTAATTTTTTGGAATAGTAACCGACTAAGCCGGCTTAACCGAATCAAAATTATCGATTCGGTTAAGCTTATAAAATTTTAATCGATTACAATCACTAACTATATCTTGATTTGTAGTGACTGTGGAAGAAAATGACATTCTGTCTGAAGTTTGAGAATAAGGTAATTCATATGATGAATGTTGTGATCTTTGAGATGATTTTTGCTGCGAAATAATATTTGAGGAATTTTGATATGACGAATGATTTGGACCACTGGAGGAACTTCTTGCATATTGATCAGTACGGTCGGAAATGCTTAAAGGAGTCAATGAAGGTAACGATACTAATGATGATTTAGAACGCGATGCTGTCGGAATCACGGGTCCACCGTTATAAACTGAAGGCTGCTGGGGTGATGTTGCACTGGAAGGCGTTACTGTTCCCGAATTGCCATCAGATGATTTCTCACTAGAGAATGATCGACGTGTATGATCGTATTGGTTGTATTCCGTACTTCGACTTGCGTGCATAGAAGCATCAGATCTTGAAGATATTGGTGGGATCGTTGATACTGAAGTCGTTGGAGAACGCGTAGGATGTGTGGGATGTGTAGAATCTTGAGATTGCAATGTTGTAGATGGTGGTATAGCTTTTGCACTTGCAAGGCTTGGTGAATGAGAGGTAACATTTTGACCATAATGTGGCAAACTTTCATGAGGTGGATAACCAACATCGTGTGAATATCGAGAATGATTGTACATATCATGTCGTGATGGATATTCGTGAGGACGACCAGGATGAGGGTAAAGATGAGCAAAGGCAGATGGCGGAGCACCGAATGAGCGAGGTGGGGGGACACCTCCGGTAGCGCGTTCATTTGGTTGTAATTGTTGCTGTTCGGTAAATAAAAGATCCTGGATAGGAATTTTAGCAGATCCATTTTGACTCGAAACAGGATCATTTTGACCGTAATCCTGTTTCGGTGGTGGAGGCGGATACGTATGATAATATTCAGGATATGAATACATTGAATGACGTGGAGGCATAGGGGATGGTGCATTCCGATACGGGGAAGAAGATGAGGATTCAGAATTATGATCTCTCGGAGATGGACGTTCACCATAATGCGACCATGGACGCGGCGGAGGGTAAGGATTTGATATTCCATATCCATAAGGCCTAGAGGTGCCCGGAGATTCGTTTGAGGAATGAGGTATCCTCGGTGGTGCATCGTAATATCCAGGCTGACTTGGATAAATTGGTGGCCTACCATAAGTTGGTGGAGGAGGATATGGATAACGATGATGATCCGCACCATCAGGTAACGGTGGAGGGTAATAATAAGGATGATAACCATATCTTCTATCATATAGATCATAATAAGGGGGGTAATGTGGATCACTCATATATTCTGGACGGTCGTGCCATGAAATAGGTCGGTGTGGTGGATATCCAGGTCCGTACAGAGGCACATTATGATCATATGGACCCATATGAGGTACATGATCATATGGACCTCGAATGTAAGACGATGATGGGCTTTTATTTGAATGATCTTTTCGTCGTTCAGTTAAATCAGGAGTCCTCTTAGAACGTATTTCATCTGTAGGTTGAGTACGATCTATTATTTCTAAGTCGGAAGATTCATGACTATCATTATCGAATCTGTCATCACCACGTGCACGTTTCATCCTATTTGCATCAGCACTTTCTATCGGTTCTAATTCTTTTCTTTTAGCTAACCGCCTATTATTATTATTTTTTTTTAAAAAAAAATTAGAATAAAAATAAGGTTTAATATAATAATTAGAAAATTGACCAAATTCCCGGAAGCTATTTTCCAGAAAAGACATAATCCCGACAAAGTTAATACTATGTGACCGACCTTGACGGTATTATGCCTTAATCTGACTTTTTATATGATAATGATAATTTTTTGCATGATATTTTTGGTACGAGATCACGTAATCATTTGAGCAAAATATCACGGAAAAAACTTCACATCACCATATAAAACGCCGGATAACGTCAATAATGTGTATATACGATACATAACAGAACCTTTTTTTCATCAGAGTTAATTTCACTCATTTGCTGCGTAACAGCACATGGAGTGACATTAACTCCAATGAAAAAAATACCCTGTTATTTTTCATCTACTGCCCAATATTGTATGCTTTCTGGAAAAGGTTTCGAAAAATCATACAGCAACTGAAATAATAACCTTCGTATCCTAATCTCCTTCCTTATTCTGATTTTTAAACCTTGATCAGCAAAAGATCTTGATAAAAACGTTGATTCTATAAAGAAAAAACAAGCACATGTTAAAAAGTTTATAACTTTAGATAGAAGTTAGAAATTAATATTATAATAACCTTCCATCCCCGGAAATCTTTTTGCTGAATATACAATAAATATTTCAGAAAATATTGATTTACAGTGATATACTTCACGACTATAATAAATAAAAAATTGATATAAATGATTACATCGAAATAAAAATAATTATTAAGAAATTAAATCAATACATACTCAATTATTTCAAAAAGACTTAGCTTTAAACGATATGTTCCTTCCATGCGTACAGATAAATCGGGAAATACGAAAAATCCGGCATCCGAGTTATCAATATCTTTAAGATGATATAAAGAGGAAACAACGGAACCGGTCGTAGAACGAGTCTTGCCATCTCGGAGTAAATGTAATTCTTCATTTGTATCGGCAGCCATTAGAGATGCATACATGAAAAAATAAGGATTCTGAAGGAATGAACTTTTGGAAAACGAACGATAATTAGTTAAGAAATGCACGTGACATAAACGTGATTAAGATCGAGATACCTTTTTTCGGCTTGCGGCAAGGTAGGATCATGGACTTTTAACTGGACTATTGGAGGTGGATCTATCGGACGTCTGTCAGCTAATATTAAAAAAAAAAGAAAAGGCTTGTAAGTTTAACGGTTAAAAAAATAGTATAGAAAGAAAAATAATATTGATACAATGTTTTGATCATGTGCAATCATGTGATATTAAGGAAATTAAACACTGCATAAATAAATAATAATAATTATTAAGATCCCATACACCATGAATGAATTTACTAGATTCTGCTGGATTCTGCTTAAGGCAATTAATGACGTATAAGCCACTGATAATGGCTAGAAACAGATCCGATATACTATAATTTACAAATGCTTGAATTCACGCGTCTTATCAATCGCAAACCACCGCTAAAAAACCCAAGTACATGATTTTCAAAGATTTTCGTATAACTCTATAGTGATTACTGAAAGTGAAGCAATTGACAATAACAACGGAACAAGGATTTGTGTATCCACCCACACAATGATCACAGCATTGACATGAACTAGTCCAGAAAAGTGAAAGATTTTGTATATTATTACCTTTTTCACCGATACCACACATCCTTGATTGCTTTGGTTGTTGACGAAGGATTAGTTCATATTGACTGATTTACCAGAATCAGTTATTAAATAGAATCAATCAATATGGAGTTATTATCTCGTAACGCATATAGAGGTATCAAATATTTTGTGAAAAACTCTGTACTTATAAAAATAATCGGACAAAATAATATACATACATCTCCTGTCTATCTTCTCTACGCTGTCGCACCGGTGCAAATTGGTAAGATACATTTTCATCCATTTATTATATGTTTGTTCGTTATCTATAAGTTCGTATTATTGCTATTCTACATTTATCAAGCAAAGAAAAATCGAAAAATCGAAAGCAAAAAGACAAAGGTGAGAAAAAGGAGATATCTAAAATAAGGTTTTTTTTTTCGAGGGACAAGAACCCATATATGCTTACAGATATTTTTGTATTCACATAAAAGCGGCCTATTGAATTAGATAATAACGGGTAAATGATGAGACACGAAGAGGATAAATAGAGGTTGGTTTACAATCAATAAATATGTATATATATATATATATTATTTTTTTTAAAAAAAAATGGTCTGGGTTTAAAAATATCCGGAAAAAACAAGACTTTTTTTTTTTAGAAATAAATTTACAAACCCGGTAGAGATGAAAAAAAGCTGAGGGCGTGTTGACGTTGGTTTTTTTTTCTTTCTTTTTTATTAATAACCTTTTTGGAATTTTGAACAAATAATGGTATTGGGAAGTAACAGAAAATGATGCCATATATATAGAAAAAATTTCGGATTATTATTAGATAAGAGGGACGAGTTGAAGGGAATTATGGTAACATATTTATGTAACAAGTAAATGAATAAACCAGGGAACGGGACCAAATCCGAAAAACCGAAAAAAGACACGAATCATATGCGCACCAATTTATTTTGGTTTGGCAAACCAAAGCAAATAGATATATATGAAAGAGTATTTGGAAACATTTGTACATATAAAATTTTTTTCGGGGTGGTTAGGGGTTTTATTAACTCTAATGCTAACACGAATATTAACTATAATGCTAACACGAATATTAACTCTAATGCTAACACTAACCTTAATCCTAACACCAACCCTAACGCTAACTCATTAACCCTAACACTTTCGGGCTGATAACAGATAAATAGAGATCAGACCTTGAGCATATATGGATAGATGTCACATAAACTTCTAACCAAAAAGTTACGCCCATTTTTTTTGGTCGAATCCAAGGGAAAAAAAGCAATTTCACATTTTCAATTACGAAATGTTGTACGAATAGCCAAGCCCATAACTAGATACGGACTTGCATGCCTCCAATTACTTGTTTATAAAACTCGTTAAAAGAAGGAAGCATTTGGAAAAGAAAAATATGAAGAGTTGCTGTAACAAAGAATTTGCTCAAAAAAGGGACCAAAGGTTTGCTTTTCCAGAATCACGGAGATGGGTCTTGTCAAAACATTACATAATAAATTGTTTAAATTATAATATAATAAAAACAAAAGTGGCTGACCTGGTTTTGTACCAAAATAATAACATAATATACTGGAATATTATAATAAATATATAATGAGATAAATAAAATAACGATAAAATTAAATAAAAATATATAAAAAAATAAATATATCGATATAAAATTATAAAAAAAAAATCTATGATGAATAAATCTAAAATGTACTGTATATGAAATCTAAATATATAAACTTTAAAAATGTATAAATCTAAAAGTTGAAAGACAATCCGAACGCCCAAATCGAAACCTAGATTAAAAATCTTTATTTGTATTTAAATCTATGCAATAAATAATATAATAAATAATACCATACCAAATACCATATTTCACAGATTAAAGTACCCGGCGTATGAGTATGATTTTAGTACGTATATCATTGCAGTGACTATATATAAATGACGTACAGTGTTCTGTTGAGTTACCCAAATAAATGATATTCAGATATCAATTTCAAAAATACCTTGTAATTGGCAATAGATGAATCAGTGATTGAACCTCCCACAAAAAAAGAAAAGTACCTATTACCAGTAACAAGGATGATAAGGTAAATTTATCACATGATCCTGATTTGTTCTCTGTGGGAAAAAGTCTCATGAATAAATTATCATAATAGAATTTTCCGACATGGGGGAACATCTACATATGGAATTGTACAACATATTAAGTATTTTTATTTGTACATCGAATACCATTTTTAGTTGTGAAAATCGATCAAAAATAAATAAAAACGAATTAGTGGTTTTGGATTTAAAAAAAATTTAAATACCTGTTCCCATGCGCGGTTCATGATTTTCGAGGCGTTCCATGTAATAATCCTGCAGATTCATGGGTCGATCAATCTGTTCATCTTCATTACATCCAACGTTGGGAACCCTAAATTTTTGTAACTTGGAATCTGGAAAGGTCCTTCATTGGCGTGAGATCTCGCATAAAATTTGTATCGTCAATTGTATAATCTCTGTCTAACTTTTTAGTTAACTCATGTGTAACTTCATTTCATGCTATTCTTCTCTTGGATGCGTTAATTTTTATGAAAATAATCTTAGTTCTGCGATCTTAATGTATTAACCAATCTTTTGTCCTTTTTTTAATGTAAACTTGCGCGAACTTTGCTGTGAATTTCCATTTTTTTGATTCTTTGCTTTGAAAATTTCCTGTGAGAAACAAGTTTGTTTTTCTCATGTAATAATAACTATACATATTTTTAGCTTGAGTTTATGATTGGTACCATCTGTGCCAAACGTTTTTGGAAATGCAAGGAGGGCAGGTTCTAGAGCTGGACGCAACTTTCTTAAATGTAGGTTACATGAGAGGAAATTGTACCACAAAAAGAACATACAAACAAATAAGATGACATCCGTAATACCTACCTATCTACGTACGGTACGTACCTACATAACTATCTTTAAAATAGTTCAATTATCTAGTTTTATGCTTTCAATTTTGGTGACGTGTTTCTCTTTTCATTTATATTGTAAATTACTTGGTCTTTTACTTTTCCCAGTAAATTCTACTGCCTCTACACATTTCTGTACTGATTTTACCGCGTATTATATGAAAGACTACTTAATTTTTAAAGTTGCCGAATATACACATATATGCATGTATGTTATAAGGGTGATCGGATGCTCATCATCCAAAATATCGGTATTAGTTTTTATCTGTTTCTCGTTTATCAATCTTGGCGAATAGAGTCATTTCACTCGAAAAATTATTTGATGTCACGTGAATTATATTTCAAACCAATAATCTCCGCGAAGGTGATTTGTTCTTTTCCCCCTAATCTTCAAAAAAAACCTTAAAGTTGGCTTTTCTTTTTAGGTTGCAATAAACACAAATGTGGAAATATAGACAACGAAACTGAAAAGCAGCAATTGTTTACGTAGCACCAGAATCGAATTAAGAGATACCAATTATTTATTTTCACCGCGTGAAAATAATATCAAAACATCCATCAATTTTGTCACCCTACGACTGAGTACGACATGATAACACGATTTTATCAGAAATACCAATTTCATGGGCTTTTTACTTCGTTAATCTCAATAAACAAAAATGCATTATTCATTTTTTAAGGATGTAACTTAGTCAGCATCTCGACTCCATACATGATTTTATAACTTTTTGATTATAAAGATAATGGTTATTAAATGCTAATAGAAACGCAAAGTTATATGCACAAGATAACATCTATTATACGCGCAAGGTTACTGACCCAATCATCTCTAATTTCATTTCCGTAATGATATTAACATGTACACCAAGAACTCATTCTTCCGCTCAATTGTTTTACCAAATAAAAGATTGTTCAGCTTAAAATGTAATCCCCCAAATTTTCTTCAGGGCAAGATTATATAATCAGAAAAGTCTCACCGTGGGTGCTGTCACATGATAGGAATTTTAAATTTCGTCGCTATCACAAGACAATACCGTTGGTTATCGACGATTATAGTTATATATATTTAAAAAATATTTTACAGTCAATTCTAATTTCTCGATCTATGAGTGAACCTCTAAAAGCAATTATAACTAAATGGCATGAATGATCCTTTTAGGTCCAAAGTACATGTATATAGATATAGCAATATGAATTTTACTCCCTAAATGCAAAGTGCAGGACTCCTTCAAAGTGGAGGGCATCGACTCTGTCTTATATATAATATGAACATATATACACTTATATTATTCATTTTGCTTTTTACTCTAAATATTTTGAAATACAGTATATGTGACTTGTTCTTTTATAGTATGATGATATTATGACTTACACTAATGACGATAATATATAGCTAGATTAATTTTTTTATACGTGTGTGAAAAATTTTTTAATTCATATCGATATATTGATATTAACGTAACTATATAGTCACGTGGTGTTGTGTTTATGTTATGACCGGACGGTGCTTACGATAGGTTCGAGGCACGGTTAAAAAATTAAGCATGCATTCAAGGGCATACCTTATTTTTTAGATTGCTGAACTATTTTTACTTTTTACTATGCTGGCCAATTAGATATACTATATATTTATACAACTAGTAATTTAATAAAAATTACAACTCTTTCAGTACCAAAAGCAAATTGAATATTTTAGTTTCAAAACTAAAAACTTTCTTAAGTAAATTTATTAATGAACCTTGGGTTAAGGATAGAGTACAATGTAGATTATTTCTATATATAATTAGTTACAAAAAAAATTATTTTTTTTTAAAAAATCTTTGTTTTTGGAAAATAATTTTTATTCAAATTTATATAAACGCATAATAGTAATGTCAAGCACCTAACTCTTTTTGTAGATCACTAAAGTCAACTTTTCTCTAATAAACAATTCAACTTTTCTTAATATTTTATTAAACTAATAACTCTTAAACTTCTAATTAAACCTTTTTTTTACAACTTTTTGTCTTAAAAACAATACAAATTTATTTATATTTAATTTTTAATACAAACAAACTTTTATATTTTAATAAAATTATTTTTATTTATATTTTTTTTAACTTTCTCAATTTATACTTAAAGATAGGAGACATGTAGATCATTTTTATATAGTTATGTATGGTATATTAAAATTTTCATCTAAAATTAATATATGTTATTAATATAATTTTTTTATTTTTTTATTAATTAATAAAAAAATTTTATAATTCATATTACAAATAAAAATATTTATCTATTATAGTAAAATTTTGAAATATTATATTATTTTAAAAAAATATACTTGCATATATAATAAAGTTTATTTAGATGAGTTAAAATTTCTTTAAGTAATACAAAAATAATGAATTTGATTAGTTAATTTATATAAATCTATTAGTTAATTTTATTCTATAATTTTATATTCTAATTTTTAAAAATTCATATTTTAATGAGTTTTTAACTTATTTTAATAATTTTACTATTATTAGATTTAAAAAGACCTACTCTATAACTTTTATTTAATAATTAAAATTAGTTTATTTAATATAATTTTTTATAAAATTAAATATAAAAAATATTTACTATTAGATTTATATATACAGTAATTTTAAAATACTATCTCCTATTCTTAATTAAACTCTTTTACTTCTAAGTAAACTAAATACACTAAACTTTCTGCTTCTAACTATACTAATTTTATCAAATTCTAACTATTATTTTATATACAAATTAATGTTTTCTAAAAAATATTTTTTTTTCAATTTACATCAAATTTTACTAAGCAAACTTATCTTCACTTATTAAACAAAAATATTTAGCTTATTGTAATAATCATTTCAATATATATTTTATCTTTAACAAATCAAAACTTATTAATTTATCATTATTTCTCTTTAAACTTTTATTTAAACTCTTTTCTGAATTCTATTAGTTAATTTCAAAAGATTTACAAAGTTGTTCTAAAAATTTTACTTTTTATCAATCTTAAAAATATCCAAATATTCAATATTTTTTTAAATTTTTTTAAAAGAATCTAGAAAATTTACTAATATTCTAAAAAATTTAATTTTCTTGCTTAATTCTTATTTTTTTTATCTGCTCTTTTTTATTACTTATATTATAAAACATTTTATCTATATTATAAACTATTTAAAAAATTCTTTTATATCTCTGTTCTAAACTATTTACAACTTTAAATATTTTTCTATTATTATTATTACTTATAATTCTAAAATGAATCTACAAATTATAATCTAATAAAATCATCTTTTAAATTAGTTCAAAAGCTATTCTATCTCAGAAAACTCTTCTTTATCTATATTTATAATATCTAAAATTCAAATATTAGATTTTTTAAAACCAATTTTTAAAGATTTCTATTCTAGTTTAATTATTAATTTTATAACAATTGACAAACCAGTTATAAAAAACAATTTTAACTTATTAATTTAAATTATAGTAACCAAAAAATCTAAATTTATTATAACTACAATTCTAAACAAAAATCTACACATTATTGAAGCAACCAAAATACTCTTTAAAATTTTTTTTAGTATAACAAAAAACTGGTTTACTAAATTCACTTATACTCTTTTTTATAAAACAAATTACAAATAACTTTTTAAATCATACTATTTTATTCCTTTTTAATTAATTAAAAAATAATTTCAAACTGTTATAAATCTTGTCAGACTTTATTTATTCCTATATAACGAATACTAATCTATTGATTATAAAAAATTCTTTCATAACTTACAACTTAAACTCATCTATTTAAAAATCTTTATATATATAAATCATATTTCTAATATTCTGAAAAGCAATATTTTTATTTTACAAATTCATAATATTTCTAAATTTTAAATTAATATTACTATAAATATTATTGTTTAAGAATTTAATATAAACTATTATATTCTATTTTTTTATTTAATTAAACTACAATTTGATATCTAGTTTTAAAAATTTTTTACATATTATAAAAAAAAATTTAGTAATATCAATGAACAAAAAGTTTACAATTATATCAAATACCAAATAACAACAGTAACTAATAATGAATATAAAAAATTAATCTTTTAAAAACTTAAACTATCAACTATTTAATTCATTTAAGACTGAACAAACTATATTACTAAAACAACAATATATTACATATATATCTGTACTAATCTAGAAAAATGTAAACTTCTTAATTCAAGAACAATTTATAATATCTACAATCTAATTTCTTATTACTTTAAATAATTCTTTAATATTATATCTATTCAACAATATATATATCTATTTTTAAGTTTTTTTACATTTATTTTAGCAATATTCTATGCACTCTTATTTTTTAAAGATCTTTATAAACTAGCTAACCAATCTGAATAAAATTTTATCCAACTAAACAACACATCTACTAATTTTAAATATATACTATATCTTATTTCTTTTATTGCTACCTTAAAATTTATTTTAAATCTACAACAATAAACAATAAAATTATTAATCTCAATCTCAAAGAAACATTAAACAAAATCTTTTCTCAAACAACTGATTTATAAATTCTAATTAGAATCATTGCCTACTATAACATCACCTAAATCTCTAAACTAACTATTATTCAACTTAAAAAAAAACCTTAACAAGTCATACTTTGATTAAGCAAACCAATACATTATTAAAAACCTTAATATTATTATATTTATAATATTAGAAACTAACTTTATTTACATCTTCAATATATCTAAAATCATTGATAAACTCAATAATAACCTCTTTTTTTAGTTATATTTATATATTTTTGTTAACTTTTTCTTATTTATTCATCTATTCAATTTATATTACTTGCTTTAGTTATATTCTTATAATTCTATTAACTTTCTTTATCTATTTGCTTATTTAATTAATATTACTTTTTATTTTTTTAATTATATCTTATTTCTTATTTAATTTATCTTATTTTTGGTTTCTTTTCTTTATAATAATGTAATTAACTTCTAATAATGTAAATAGTTAAAAAATCTATGAGTAGCTTACTAATGTATATTAGAGTAATGAATATTATTTAAAAAATTGCAACTAATCTAGATGAGTCTTAGCCACTCTAGTAGGTTTAAACTACAGATAAATATGTCTGAGCTCTTATTCTTACATGTAGCATTTATATTACTTAGAGTTATAGTTTTATAATTAGCAGTTTAACAGTTAGTTCTAACTGCAAGTGTTGGTTTTATTTATAATATATATAGAACTTCTTTTTGTATCTAGTAACTCTATATAGTTACTATCTAATAACTACAAATAAAGATAGAAACAAAGCTTCATCTTAATACCAAAAAAACAAATTTATATAAATATAAAAACCTTTAAAGATTTTTTTTATATAAAAAATTACAACTTGCTATATATGTACTTTTAATGTTTAATTTAATTAGTCTATTCATATATTACTATATAAGTTTTATATTAGATGTCATATTTGCAAGTCAATTATAGATCTTATTTATTTAAACCTTTTGCATATACAATTTATTTTGTATTATAAAACATCTTCTAAGTTATCTTTAATATTTATTGGTACTTTTAGAATTATTTTTTTTTTTCTCCTTAAACAGTCATGCTAATGTTTTATTAAGATTTTTGAAATTACTTTTGCAATTATATAAATATATCTAACAACTAAGTCTAGCATTATCTAGCTATTCTAATAATATTTAAGTACAACTTGTTATATTACTTTAAGCAAAAATAAGTTGCTTGTTTGACTACTTAAAGTCTATAATAAAAAGAACTTTTTTTTTTTATAACAAGTTACTAAATTAATTTTTTAACTTTATCTTCAATTTGTTTTTGTTTTTTTTTGTTTTTTTTTGTTTTATTTTTTACTAACTAATCTTCTTCTTTTTGTTTAAATTCTTTTTCTTCTTTTGAGTTTTTTTTTTATTTTGCTTATTATTTTTTTTTTTTTTTATATATTGTTATAGAGTAGAAGCTTTCTTAATTTTATATTACAACAATAACACAGCACAGAGAATCTTTTATAGGTATATGCAGTATTCAAGAGGAAAGTATAACTTTTGTTAGATATTGTTAAGAAACTATACTTATCTCTGAGGCAATTTGATAATTATTATATAGTAGTTTATGATTAAAGTCATTTATTAAATAATTGCAAAAAGGATTATCTTTAGGCACCTGTTCTAAAGGATTTAGGATATAATTTACAGGATAAAAAAGAAAAAGAATTGTCTGTTTCTTGTGAACTTGATTGTTAATTAAACTATTTTTTTACTTAAGAAAATTTAGAAGGTTTATATATTTGTGAGCTAAGCAGCTAAGTGACTAAGCAACTAAGAGACTAAGCAACTAGTTTTACTAAGAGACTAAATGACCAGTTTCATTAAGAGACTAAGTGACCAGTATTATTAAGGGACTAAGTAATCAGTTTCATTAAGAGACTAAGTAACTAGTTTTACTAAGGGACTAAGCAATCAGTATTATAAGCTTAAGGCATTAAAATATTTAAAGCATTAAGCAACTATAACTAATAAATAATACAGTAATAGAAATTTATTCTATAACATTTTTGTCTCTTTAAAAAAATTTGTTTCACAAATTTAAACTATCACAAAAAATTAAAAATATAGATTTTGTTCTTATTATTTATAATTATATAATTTACAAATTATTGTTATTCCAAATTTGTTAAATCAATTTTTAATTAATTTTTAAATTTGTTAAACCAACTTTCAATTAGTTTCTAATTTTGTTTCATTGAAAAAAAGAAAAAAATTGATCATTGTTCATAAAAAAGAAAAGAAAAATTTATATCTCTTCTTTCTCCCTTTTTCAAAAAAAAAATTTAACAATAACAACAATAATAATAATAATTAGAATAACAATACCAAGAATCAATGTATCCAGAAATGTTTGTTGAGTTCATCATAGAGGCAATAATGCCTTGTATGAGGCCTTGAAGGTAGTCTAGAATGAGAATATGTGATAAATATTCAAAAAAAAATTTTTTTTTTTTTTTTAACTAACATGAAAAATTTTTTATAGTTTATTTTATTTGGTGGTCTTTCAGAGAAGAAAGATTTAGAGTTTAAAAGATGAGTTAGAGGGTGTAGATTAAATACAGTATTAAGAGTGCAAGATAGGTAGATGTTAGAACAGTAGTATGCAAGATTGTTAAAAGAAAGAAATAAGTTAAGAGCCAGATTGAAGAATTGTAAAGAAGAGTTGAGAAAATTATAAGAAGAAGAAAAAAGAAATAAAGATAGTAGTAGTAGAGATAGGTTATCAGGTGTTAGATTTTAGATTTATATTGTTTTGTTATTATTATTATTTTTTTTTTATTTTTGTTTTTATAATAATAATAAAATATAAAATTTTCAGTTTTTAAATAGATATAAATATAATATTATAATATAAAAAAAATATATATATAATAGTTTGAAGAAAAAAAATAAAATGAAGATTTCCAGTATTTTAATCAAGGGCCTTATAATGCCTAGGTTCTTGACAGAAAGCTCACTCTAGCCAGTCTCAAACATATGATCTGTACTGTTTGGTAATACAAGATAGACTGTTAATTTATATTGAAATAATTACTAAATTTCAATTTTGTATCCTTTTTGAGAATTATTAAAATAATTTAATTATCTAATAAGAATTTAAAATTTTATGTAATTTGTATAATAAGTATTTTAAATGTGGTTCTGCCAACAAAGAAAATAAAAATAATAACAATAAATATTAAATTCAATAGCCTTCTAGATACTATAAGGTACAACAATAGAATCAGCTTTTAACTAGATCCTATTGTCCAGTATCTGTAAATTAAGCATAACAAATATTTATCTTGTACAAGAATTATTAGACTTTTAGACTTAGAGATATTTATAAAGCATAATCAGAGAAAGAAAAGCCTTAATAATCAGATTGTTAACAGCTATATATGGCTTTTAAATTTTAATAATATAAAGCTAGTACTTACCAGAATACTATTCATAAATATAACAATTACTTTATATTATTTTGCAAGAAAAAGAAGACTATAACTAATAAAAGAATATAATAAGATAATTGTTATATATATAATGTCTAAAAGTAATCTCTTTTAGTATCTAAGATCATTATAAAATCTAAAAGAGATAAAAACTTAAAAGATTAGATAGTCTGATTCAATTAAAAAAATTTTTAAAATTTTTCTGTCTATATGACATAGTAAAAAAAAATTGTTTTTAAAAGTATACTTCTAGAAAAGATAGTTTGCAGCCTTTTTATACTATGTATTCATGCCTTAGATTATTAAGTAAAGTTGTAGAGAAGATCCTTCTGATTCTAATGATTATTAAAGTTTTAATTTTAGTTTAGTAGATATTATTTTATTATGATTTTAAGAAATACTAAATATGTCTTTTTCTTTTCTTAGAACTTCTTTAAAGATCATTTTTATAGACATTAAAAAAAATATTGGCATGATTTCAAAGCTGATTTGTGAATCAGGTAAGCATTTTTTTACTAAGGTATAGTATAATAAGAAATGTAGAGTAGATTTCTGCAAGTAAAATGATATATAAATTATCTTTTATAATCAAAACTCATAGAGATATTGACAAAAAATGAAAAGCATCTAAAAATCATTTTTGTATATTCTTCTTTTGTATTTGTTTTAATGTTTCTGTTCTAGATTCTTATTTTTATTAATAATTTTTATCAGTAAATTAATCTTTCTTGTTTGGAATATTAAGATATAAACTTGTTATATTTTGAGTTGAATCCTTATGGCTACACTTTGGTTCTTGTGATATCTTTCAATTATTTCACAATAATGTTTTATAATTCTTTATACCTACATCTTGGTTCATGAGGAATTATGACCTATACATCCAGAACTTTGCTAAGATAACTCAATATACATCTGAGTCTATGCTAGAATAACTATTCAAATACATCTGGATCTTTGTCAAAATAATTATTCCAATACATTTGGGTCTTTGTTAGGATAACTTTTTCAATACATCTGGGTCTTTGCCAGGATAACTATTCTAATACATCTGGATCTCTATTAGAATAACTATTCCAAATTGTTTGTGTCTTTTCTTAAGATAACTAAATTTAATTTTATATTTCCATTAATGTGTACATAGTTGAACTTTCCAAATATTAATGTCCAAGAATACTTGATAGAATCTTCCTAGTTTGAATAATAAAATTAAATCTTTTGAGATTATTTTTATAAAAGTAGAAATATACCATCAGTCACTTTTGTTTAAAAATAACAAACTGTTTTAAAAATATCCTTTGTTAAGAGAAAAGGGCCTAGAAACTACCTATATCCAAGTCTTATTCTAAACTAAACCAAACAATAAAATTTAAATAAAATTTGTCTTTATAAAATAATCTTATAATCAATTATACTAATAGTTATAAAGAATATTCTTGTCAATAAATTATTATCTTTTCTATATAATAGTCAAGTAATCATCTCTTTTGGTATTTCTAACCAGTATAGAACCAAAAAGAAATGAGATATCTAAAAGTTATATAGTGTCATGAGGTCTGAAAAAATTTCTAAAGTTTTTGTCTAAATGGTACAATAAAGGAAAATCATTCTAAGAATATATTTTTACAAAAGTATTCCAAATATAATGTTGGCAATAAGTAACTATATTTTGGGTCCTTAATTAAAGTTGTAGAGCAGACTTCTATAATTTCAACAATAATTGAAATATTAAAATTGGTTTAATGGTTAACATTTTATAATAATTTAAAGAAATCTTAAATCTCTTGTTTTTCTCTCTTCTAAGTTTAAAGAAGGATTTTATAGATGTAAAAAAATGTCATCATTACTTGGAAAGTAATTTGTGAGTTAGAAAAGCACTTTTATATTATTATATAGTATAATAATTTTTTGTAGAGCAGTCTTTTATAAGTATGCTAATATGCAGTGTTGTACATTTTGGCTGTTCAACTATTTTTTAAAAATGTCCAAGATCTAAAATATTAATTTTAGTCTTAATTATTTAAAATATTTTTATAAAATATTGATAATTATATATTCTGTCTAATGTTCTACAACTTTAATTAGAAGACTAAAACAAGTTATCATAATAAATTTTGAGTAAATTAAGTTTATTTTTTGTCCAAATGTCCAAGATTGTCCAAGTACTATGTCCAAGATTGTCTATGTGACAACATTGCTGATATGTGTTATATTTCTGTAGAATCAAAACTCATCAAGATATTAAAGAAAAATAAAATGTATTCAAAATTGTTATTATAAAATTTCTCTTCTCTTTTTCTAAATGTTCATACTAAGTTAATAAGTCTTAATACTTATATGAAAAATGTAAAAAGACATTCTACAAATTTAAAAGAGATGAGTTTATCCAAAACAAACAAGTGGACAGTAAGATATTAAGGGTCAAAGTTTGTGTACTGATATTTAGAAAAAGAAAATTTCAAAGAAATTGTTTGTAACAAGAAGGAAGTTAAAACATTAATGATTTATACAAAATTAGAAAAGTATTTTGTTACTAAATAACATATATATCAAAATATAAAAAAAGCATTTAAGAATCTAAAGAAGATGAGATTTTAAAGATAAAATAAAAATTCATTGAGATATTAAAAAAAAACAATATTCAACTATTTTTTTATTTTTTTATCAGGAAAGGTTTGTTAGATTTGTTCAAAATTTTTTTATATTTCTGCCAGAAGCCATCAAATATTATAAAGTAGAAGTCTTCTTATTTCTATACTACAACAATGACACAGTACAGAGATCTCTTATAGGTATATGCAGTATCCAAGAAAGAAATATAGCTTCTGTTAGATGTTGTTAAGAAACTATATCTATCTCTGAGGCAGTTTGATAATTATTACATAGTAGTTTATAATTAAAGTTTTTATTAAATATTTGTAATAAGAATTATTCTTAGATGCCTGTCCTAAAGGATTCAGGATATAATTTACAAAATAAAAAAGAAGAGAAATTGTCTGTTTCTTGGGAACTTGATTATTAACTGAACTACTCTTTCATTTAAGAGAATTTAGAAGATTTATATATCTATAAGCTAAGTGACTAAACAACTAAATAACTAAAGGACTAAGTGATCAGTTTCACTAAAAGACTAAGTGACCAGTTTTACTACAGTCTAGAAATATATTAAATTAGGAAATTGTGTTCTAGAAAGATCTACAAGACAATTCTTGAATTTGATTGGCTTTCATATATCTTTTACTCCTCAAAAATTGTACATTCAAAAAAAATTTTTTTTGATAGTTATTAAAGCCTAATAAGTTTCAAATATGTATTCCAAACTATATATTTTCAATAATTCTAAATAATCCCACGTGGTAAAGTCTTTTGGTCAAAGTGAATGAGACATTATAATAGGTATTTGCTTCACATAAGAAGTTTAAAATTGCTTTTAGTTAACTTAAGATCGTTTTAAAATTTTGGTATTATATTTAAAACTTTTTAATTTATTTATATTATAATAACTTTTCTAGTTTAATTTAGTTGTGAATACATTGATATTAGAAACAATTTGTGAAAAGAATACACAACATTCGACATAGATTTAGTTGCAAGTTAATATAAAGATGGGTCATATACAGTAATAACATATATGGGTAATATTGCTGTATTGTTTAATTGTATAAACTAAATATTGTATTAAATAATTGACAATGGTAGTAATAATTAAATGTGATATAATTACCATTTAGAATATTTAATAAAATAAAGCTTTGCTTATAGCTTTGCTAATATCGTAATAATAAGTTAT
>CAJVQA010002952.1:0-20635 GCA_910591915.1 Cetraspora pellucida
TTTCTGCATATTAGTAAAAAAAAGATAAACTGCAATAATGTGAAGTTTAATATTACTTTTGAAGAAAAGGTCTAAAGTAATAGCTCTACTTGGATGTGTTTAAAAATTATGTATATAAAGTTTGAGTTGGTTATAAATCATAATAGCATTGCTTTCTGCTGAGTTTTCAGAATTGACCCAGAAATAAATAAAAAGATTGTTATTGCAAAACTGAAGATTGGTTTTGTTAGCAATTTTTGTTTCAATAATATATGTTATATTAATGTTGTTGTAGAGACAGTAGTTTTGCCAAGCTTTCTTTTTAGTTATTATATTAAAGCCTTGAACATTATGTGTAGCAATATTTAAATATAGGTTATGTAAGTTTTGGGTTAGTATAGAAATTTGTAGTCAAATTGTTAGTGAATGTAGAGATGAAGTATTGTTAAGAAATAAGTCTAATATGTTAGAAATAGAGTTGAAAGAATATGATTTAAGAAGAAGATTGTAAAGGGTGTGGTAACTTAGTAAAGTGAATAAGTTGTCATATCTCCAAGTAGTAAGTTATGAGTTCAAACTCACCGATAGTGTAATTTGATAATTACTTATATAATATATAGACAGTATTATAGTAACAGCATTCTGTTGATTAGTTGGGATAGAATACCTGTAACTATGGTTGCACTAACATGACTGGCAGATCTGGGGCATTTGTGTAATCTGTTACACAGAGAAATGCAAACCGATACTAGGCAGTACAAATCTAAAATAAGTTCTCAGGCTATGTAAATCTGTAGAATAGGAAGCCAGAGCCTACTTGGAAATTCTGAACAGAGAGATAATACAGATCTTTGACAGTACTACTATAAAGACTAGATCTAGGAAATGAATACCAATATGAAGAATTTAGCTAGGCAAGAACCTCAGGTGAGAGGTACCACCAACCAGGCCACTGGATTTCAGATTAAAGGAAAAGGATATTAGGCTGGCCTTAATATACCAAAGACAGGTCATAGTTCTTCTGGGCTATCTGGATTGAAAGTCTGGGTTTAAAGCAGAGATATACTAAAAGTACTAGGGATATGCTGTAAAGTCAGTATTGGGGTTTGGGTAAACTCTGTAAGGGTAGCTTATAGGGGCCTGCATTGGGTTCTGCAGTTAGGCCTAAAGCAAAATTTTATAATTGCAAGCTGGGCCAAACTGAAAAATTTGCAAAACTTTATAATTGTAAGCCAGTGCAAGCCTAAAAATTTGTAAAATTATATAAAAAATTTTTGCAGATCAGGCCAGGCCAGGCCAGGCTGAAGAAAAAATTTAATATATACAGGCCATACTAGGTTGGCAAAAAAATGATAACTCTAAATGTGGGCTAGGCTAGGCCAAAAAAATTTTTTAATCCTAACTGCGAGCCAGGTCAGGCCTTAAAAATAGGCAATTTGCAAGCTCCTAGTAGCTTGTAATAGTGTTCTAAAAGTAGGTAGATAGTTAACAATGAAGGGCCCTTTGTACCTTACTGGCAAATAATGTATTCTAAAATGTGTAACAGCCTGAAAACCAGTATAAAAAGGATAGATAACCATACTGCTCAGACAGTATACTAGTTAGATATATATGGGAGGTTAGTTAAAGATTCCAATATGACAAAGTGAATGATTAGAAGGTTTAAAATGGATAATCTTCTAGTAGATTATAGGTATGGCATCTAGTGTAGAACCTTAGAATAGACTACTTAAATAGACAACCAAAAGTTGCATGTGTAACTAGCTATACTTTCATCTCTGTAAAAATAGCTATAATAGTTAATCCAATATAAGTTAATAAAGTATCATTACAAGTATGACCTTTAACAAAAAAAAAAAAAAAGAGGAAGATTGTAAAATTTAAGAAGAAAATAAGAGGGAATGATAATATGATTAGAAAAAAATAAGTTATTATGGTAGTATATATAAGTTTTACTATAAATAGAATTAACAAAGAATGTAATACTAGTAACTTTTTAGTTATGATTGTATTTATTAATATGCTGTATAAGTATTTGAATGGTTTGATTATAAGAAAGAAGAAGTATGTTATAATAAAAAAAGAAATTTGTTAAAACATATATCAAGATTATAGAAGACTAAAAATGTTGAAAATGATTTTTTAGAATTGTTTTTTACAAAGTTGATCACTATATGCTCAGCTTTTATAGCTGTGCAAGGTACTATAGTCTGCTTTGTATATTGGGTTTAATTATCATTATCTTGGCCTTCTATGTTTAAATATCAGTATATATTATTATTAATATTTAATATATTATTCTAGTTTTATAAATATATTTGATACTTTTATAATCATATAAATATCTTCTGAAGTGTGGTAATCTAGTGAAGTGGTCAGGTTGTCAACCTTCCAAGTGGTAGATTAAATGTTCAAATCCTATTAACAGTAAAAATTTGAATAATCACCTATGTAATATTCATATTATGACAAATGTTACTAATAATTAAGTTAAGATACTTGTAATGGTAGTTGCACCAGCATAACTGACAGATTATGAAGCATCTGTATAACTTATTATACAAAGAAATACAAACTAACAAATTGGGCAGTACAAATACTAGATAAGTTCTTATAGCCATATAAATCTGTTGAAATTAGATAATGAAAAGTTCATTTGAAAAGATCTAAATAGAGAGATAGTCAGATCTTTGATGATTTTGCTGTAAAGGCTAGTCTGAAAAAATGAATAACAAGATTGTAGTACTTGGTTATAGTAGCTGAACAGGCAAGAGCCTCTGAGTTGGGAGTTTTGAAAGTACTATCAACTAGGCTACTAGAATAAATTAGAAAAAAAAATATTAGGCTAACCTGATATATCAATAGACTGGTTGTAGTTTTATATAGGCTATCTGGATTAAGAGTTTGGTAAAAAAGTTGGACAAAAGACAGGAGCATACTAAAGTATCAATATTATACTATAAAGTAGATGCTAGGGTCTGTATAAACTCTACAAAGGAGAATGTAGTAATCTAGTGAAGTGGATAGGTTGTCAACCTCCAAGTGGCAGGTCTAGAGTTCAAATCCCAATGATAGCGAAAATTTGTAATTCTTTCTGTGTTATGGCTAACTGTCTTCTGTGATTGATTGGAATAAGATATCTGTAATCTGTATCATTTCAACAAGACTGAAAGGTCTAGGCACTCATACAACATTGTACAAAAAAACACAAATTGGTACTAGGTGGTGTAAATTCAAAATAAGTCTTTAGGCTCTGTAAATCACAAGAACCAGATAGGAAGATGAAAGTTCACTTGAAAGACCTAAGTAGAGAGGTAACCCAAACCTTCGACAGTGCTACTATAAAGACTAGACTTATGAAATAGAACTAGAACTTGTGAAATTAAACAAATGTGCTAGTTTTTAAGAACTAACTAGTTGAACCAACCAGGTCATCAGAATTTCTAAGTTCTGAAAAAAAAGAATACATATCAGCAAACATATAAATCAGAGATATATAGTTTTGATCTACCTTTTCAAGATATCTGAAATGACAGCTTAGTGGAACTTAAATTGAATACTAAAGTAGTAAGGATATGTTGTAAAGTCAGTATCAGAGTTGGTGTGAACTTTACAAAGACATAGCAGTTTAATGATATGCTCTAATCATTAGTATTAGTCTTGGCTATAGTAATATTAGGTTAGCTATAAGAATAGGATACAGAAGATTTTGGAAGGTTTAGTACAAGATCAAAGGTTCCTCATATGAGTAAACTGCTTTAAAGACTTAGTGGTTATGGTATATTTTTATTGATATTGGCTAGAGTTATTAGTAGGCAGTAGTAGATAGGTGGATACAAAAACAGAGTAGTTAAATAAGGAATCTACAAGCAGGTTCCAGGTATGGCAACTAGTATAGAACCTTCAAGCAGACTACTTAAATCAAACAATAGATAAAGTTGTATAGGTAGCTAGTTGTATACTCTTTCTATAGTTGCTTTCTGTAGTTTTAATGCAACTATTAGCCAAATATACTATCAATAAAATTCTAGGTTACAAGTACTTAATATTTAAAAAAAAAAATAAACTCTACAAAGGCACAACAATTAAATAATATAACTCTGACTACAAGTGTTAGTTCTGCTATAGTAATACCTAGATCAGTTGTAAAAATGAATACAGAAGGCTCTGAAGGGTTTATCTTAAAGATAAATTAGTTCTAAAATTGAGACAATGATTTAGGCATTTGGATATGATCTATTAAGTTAACACAGCTTATAAGTTTAAAGAGTTTAAAGTAAAACATCCAAGCAGAGGTGTTAGATATAACAATTAGTAAAAAACTTTCAGATTAACTCCTTAAATAGATAATATAAAAAAGTTATATGTATAACCAATTGTACACTTTTCTGTAATGATTTATAGAATTACATTATTAATAAATAATTAATAAAAATCAAAAGACCAAAGAGGTCATCTTAATACTAAAAAAAAAAAATAAATAAATATTTTTTTGTTATTTATATAATTATTAAATAATCAGTTACTAAAAATAATAAACTAAATGACTCAACTATATATCTTAAAAATATTTCAACTATATAATAAAATTTTATATATCAATAAATTATTATTATTATTATTATTTTTTAACTTTTTGGCAGCCTTGCCAAAATTCTTTATTAAGAGAATTGCATACATGATTATACAAATATTAGCTTAATTTTTAGATTTGACATTCTCTAGCTATTGTATTAGTGCTCAAAGATGATCTGCTGCACTAGAGTAAGTTAATGCTTACTACTAGAGGGCTATTTAGACTAGCCTTTGAGGCCATTCTAGTAAGGCCTCTTGTTATTATTAATTAATTTTCTAACTGTATTTTTCCATATATCTTTTATGTTTTTGCTTTCTGTTTCTTTTTCCTTCTTTATATTTTTTTTATTTTTTGAGTTTTTATCTCTTGATCTTGATAACACCTTGTGCGATACTTTGTTTTGTTGTTCTACCGCTTTATTTTTGCTTCTTTTCTTTTTTGTACTGATTCTTTGGCTTTTTTCTCATTCAGATATTTATTGCATTTCAATAAATTATTTTGAGAAAGTTTTTATATTATAATTTATTAATATATATTATTATTAATATACTAAATATCATTTCAGTTTTTATATATATATATATATAAGTTAGTTATTTGTTTGTATATCTTTTTGATAATTATTAAATTATTTGTTTATTAGTTAATGAATTTAGTAAATTTATTAATTATAAACTATCTTCTTAATATTAAGCTTATATAATAATATTTTATATATTTGTATTATATTATTTGTAATATTTTATATCATTATTGATTAGTTATTATTTTTTTAAATATGATTTATATTAGTCTAGCTAGATTTATATATTATTAACTATATTATTCATTTTAATATCTTCTCATAATTTATATAATCATAAAGCTATCTGTTAGCATTACTTAATATTTATTAATAATTATATTAATCATCTTATATCATTTTTATTTTAGTTTTAATTTTAAATTTTAGTATAATATTATCATATTATCTTATGATTTTAAGGTAATATTTTGTTAATTTTATTAATTAATATAATTTCTTTTATATGATATTTGAATATTTGTTTTTTAACATTTCACTTAACTATCTTGCTTATATTAATTTTTTATATTAAAAAATTTCAACCAGTGTATTATAACCAATGTTAACAGTTATAAAATCTTAAACTATATTTTTGTTTGAAAATATAATATTAAAAGATAAAAAAAAAACTTTGATAGATTATATAATAAGTGACAAAAAGAAATTTATTTACATTATCATCTTATACATTTCAACCAAATTATGTACTATTACTTATATTCTTTTTTTTAAAAAAACATTTATATAAATAAATGTTAGTAAAGTATCAATTAATATATGCATTTTAATGATTTATATTTTATTTATAACTATGCTTTGTGTTTAAAAGATTTATTCAAAATGATATGAAAATGACCTTGTAAAATTTTAAAAATTAAGTTTAACTTAAGTGAAATTAATAAAAAAAAGTCTGTGATAACTTGCAAAACATTATGCCAATAAAACAAACAATTATTATTCAATTGAGTATTCTGGATTCACTATCTTCATTTTTGACTGTCATGTCAACTAACTCTTTAGCTTTAGATTATGACAAATTATTAATATCTATTTCGATTTCAACTTTGAATTTGGTGATTTTGCATGCAAGCACTAACAAGAATAATTCTATAACTTTGAAAAATCTAATAATAATAATTTTAAGAAACAAAATAATGTTCAAACATCTTGAAAAGAGTTGAATGAGTAAAAGATTCATGTATAATTTGTGTGAATACTATATTTATTCTTTGAACATTTTATTTGTGAACTCTAGTTGATTATATAAATCTTGTTATTTGTAAAAAAGTAACATAAAGTTGCTATAAAAAGGTAGAATCAACTTTGTTTTTTTATAATATATGATAGTTTAAAATAAATCTGTATAGTGTAAAATAGACAAGCTATCAAAAAATATAAGGTTTAGAAGCACTTTAAAGATATGTATATATTTTTAATTAATATTATTCATATCATTATTTTTATTAATTATATAACTGTTTTTATTCTCTATATTGTATGATTATCAGTATCCTTATTTCTATTCATATATTAATACCTATTCATTTCTACTTTGACACAGCAGACCTTATAACTACTGTTTCATCATTTCATCATTTCACTGCTACACTGATTGGAGTTGTGCATTAAAATATTCAATTAAATTTTACAAATGATAAAATGCACAAATTTTGTCTAGTCTAAAAAATGTTGAATCAGTTAATCAAAAATTAGTAATTATATTTAAATAATTGAATTTTATAATTTGCCACCTATGTGATTATCGCATATGTGTTATAATGCTGTTTATACTAAATACTACATATACAGAGGTAAGTATATAATATTTATTACACAATTCTGCAATTGTGTTTTAGAATGATCAGTATAAACAATAATGTAATCAATCTTTAAAATATGGAATACAGTAGATTGCAGGGTGAACCTGATTTTATATCTAATTGCATGCTTCTATTGATTTTTATTGATATAAGCTATGATGTAATTAATAATAAGAATGATTTAGACTAAATATTATTACATGTGCTCTTCGTTAATAATGTATATTCTTGTTATTAACTCATTACTAAACTCTTTTTTACTCTAAATTTTTGTTACTTTTGTTACTAACTCAACACTTCATTACAAACTCCTGTTAATAAACTCTTTGCTACAAACTCTATAATAAACTCTTCGTTACTAAAACACTTCAATAAATATTTGTGTACTATTTATTTACAAGTATCTATCATTGTTTTACTTGAATCACAATCTATTCACTTAACAAGTGTGTTTGTAAAAAAAAATAAAGGTAGGTTTAAGTCGAATAAATATGATATGCAACAAATTGTAAAGGCCATGTTTTTGCTGAATAACAATATGTATGGTACCAAAAATGCAGAAGTCGTAAGAACGACATGAATGACACTAAAAATATAGAGAACACAGATGACCTTGATAACTGAAGTGACAACACTGAAGATATAAAGAGTGCAGACCATCTCAAAAATATGAAAAATGTAGCTACTACTATTTCAAAACATCTCGTTAGTAACATAAACAATGCTGAAAAGAAGAACATGAACAATCATCATAATGGGAATTTTGAAAATACAGAAAATAAGGCCACCACTTCTCAAGCAACATCATTTATCAGTACTGAAAGTGACACATCAGAGTTATTTACTGGAAAAGTATTATCGAACTGGAAAATATATAACTTATTTATTATTGAATAGCGTAAAACTAATGGATTTAATGTTGTAAAAGACCATGTTGATCGTGAAAATAATGTTATTAGAAAAAGAACTTATGTTTGTCAGCATGGTCGATATTATGAATCCAACTCTAATAAGGAAACAGGCACTAAAAAAATGTGATGCCCATGGCATATAAATGCTTCTTGTCTCAAAAATAAAAATCCAAGTTTTGCAGTTTTTATCAATAAGGTTGTAAATGAACATAATCATGAGTTAAATGTTGATGCTATTTTATTCGAACATGAAAAAAGGTTCAGCAAAAAAATGATAAATGATATTGAGTTTTTGATGCAGCATTGTAAAATGGGAGCAACAAATCAGAGAAGATATCTAGAAAGTAAATATCCTTCTCAACCTATTTATAATAATGATTTGTATGCTGCTATTAGCAAATTTCGACCTACCAACAAGCATCTTTTGAATGACACTGCACAAATGTTTAACTGGCTTGACAATCAGAAAGAAAAAGATCCAAGATGGATAGTAGCAAGAGAATGGGATGACAACAATATGCTTACACATCTGATGTGGATGATGCCAACTCAGGTAGAAAATTGAATACAATTTAGTGATTGTGTCATAAATGACATTATACATAAGATAAATAGATATGAGATGCCCTTGTCATTGTTTGTAGAATTTGATAGGGATAGACAAAACATTCTTCTTGTGCAAGGGCTAGTTGTAGATGAAAGTAAAGATTCTCATGTTTGGTTTTTTAAACAAATTCTCAAGGTGACTAATATTCAGTCAACAGTAATTTTAACAGATTCAGATTCTGCAGTTGATGCTGCTGTAAAGGAAATTTTCTTAATAACATACCTAATACATTGTACATTTCACATCACACAAAACCTTCATAAAAATCTTCAAAGTTTAATTGGAAGTCAATATAGTAGTTTTCTTAAGGACTTCTATCTATATAGAAATAGTTTAGTTAAGACCACCTTTTACGATCGATTTACAAAGTTAATTGATGACTATTCTAAGAGTAAGTCTTATCTGGACAATCTGTTTCAAACAAAAGAGTATTAGGCTCATTCATATACGAGTTTTAAATTTACCAGGGGGATAATTTCAACATCAAGAGTTGAAGGCATGAATGCATGTCTTAAAAGATTGTTATATAATTTCAATATTTCGCTTTGTGAACTTATGCAAGAAATACATAAATTACTTGACTAGCAAGATAAGCAAAATCAATATAAGTATTGGAGACTTGCTATACTGATGGTCAAAAATATTGAGCAAGCAAACTTTTTGTTCACTGAGGTAAACAAATGCTGCCAAAAATTTTTAACTCCAACTATTTTAAAGATGCAGTGTAATGAAATCAATCAATCTCTTTATTATAATGTACATTTATATTCTCAAAACATTACATTTGATGATAATATTATATTTGATAATGAGGCTGAAATTATCATGTCAAATGCTAAAGAAGATCATATTGATAGTCCTAAAGTTACTATACAACAATTATTGGATGTAGTTGAACAGAGTAATGTTAATGAAATATGGGAAATCAAAATTGAAAATTCATTAAAAGAAAAGCACTACATTGTTCTATTAAATAATGAAACACATCTGTGTTCATGTCTTACAATCATTCAACAGGGTATTATTTGCTAGCACTATTTCCAGGTTATGTTAAACAGTAGTAGAGCCAAGTTTCATATCAGAATGATCCCATCTCGCTGGTATCAGAAAGATAAGGATGCATCACTTGAACTATTTATTATCGGCAATAAATATTACAATGAAATAGCTAATTTTCAGCAAGAAAATAATAAACCTATAACTTATTTATGTGCAATTGACAAAGAGAAGATAGATCATGCTGAGCAAAGAATAAATATTCTTGAACAAAAGGCTCTATATAGCACTCTTCATAGAATGTATAAAAAAGCTATACAAAAAGCTTTACAATCAAAATCAAGTTCAAGACGTCTAATTGAGGTATTGCAAGAATTTACCAACGAAAATGATGAATTATCTAGTGAAGACAGTCAAATTGAAGATTTTACAAGTGATGAAGAAAACTTTTAGCTATTAAATCTTAAAAGAAAATGAGGCAAAAGAAGACCAGCTGGCATAAAATGACTTAAGGGATCACATAAAGCAAATAATAAGAAAAAACAACAACAATATTGTAAAAAATATGGGAATTATGGTCATTATCAAAAAAACTGTAATATCTAGAATTCTTTGGTTTACAATTTGATGTTCAATATTGATGAAGGTTGTATATGGAAGTATTTTGTTTATTGAGTTATAGTACACACTAATGTTTAACATGTAAGACTGAGACTATATTAGGTTTTGTATTAGATAGGAAAACCTTATGTACTATATATATCATTGAAAAGAATCATATGCATAATTGAATTTATATGGTTTAACACAACTCTGTTAATAGTAGTATCATAGTATATATTAAGATTGTTGCACTTATCTATAAAAATGAATTAGTAATTGAGTATGTATGTATATACATACAATTAATACAAACTTGCATTTAAGTTAGGGTTTATTGAATTAGCATTAGGATAAAGGTAAGAATTAATATATATAGTTTCTTATTTATATTAAGGTAAGGTTAAGTTATAGATAAAACAACTGTATGTGCTTATGTAATAAGCTATACAGAAAGATCCCAAAACTCAGTTAGAAATGCATCTGGTTGGAATGTATTAGAGTGCTGGTTAGTAGTCGGAATTGTTCAATTCCACTAATATCATTAAAAATTTTGCTTAATACTGGCCCATCATTAAAAATTTTGCTTAATACTGGCCCAGGTTTATGCATTCTGATCTGAGATTGCTTTGTAAAAATACTCTGTAAAATGCAATGCAAAGAAAAAAATTTAAATCATGTATATTGTGCACTATAGTATATATAAATAATATTTTAAAAATTTGATCTACTTGTTGTACTAGGTACTTTGCATTTTATTTATTTTTAGTCACGTAATTATATAACTGGCGATATATCACTATAGTGATAAATTATAAAACCCAAAGTTTTATATATAATAATTTATAGTAGTAAAAGTAGTAATTTTTTATATAAAGATAGATATTTTTTTAATTTTAATTAAATAATTTAAATTTAAAATTTATTAATCTATAATTTTTAATTTTAGATAATTACAAATAATTATAAATATCTTAAAATTATTCAAAATATTGAAACTAGATAAAACTCTTCATTTTTAGCTTGGAAATGATTATTGGAAATAAAAAAATATAATTGATATTGTTAAAATGATTATGAATCAAGCAACAGATTATACAAACTAGAAAAGAATACCAATATCTTAAATAAATTTTATTAACTAATTAAAAATAGGATATTTTAAAATTTTTAATAAAAATTTTATTATCATTTGCAAAAACTACAACATTTTTAGGATCAAGCAAATTTTTTATAATAGGTTTTATTAATCCAATTATTAATACATTAAAATTAGGTGTTTTTCAAATAAGCAACAAGATTTTGATATATTAGAAGAAATAGATTTTATAATAACTGAAACACTTTTTGATAACAATATTAATTTTGATGATATTAATTTTGATAAATTATTAGAAAATAAATTAGATAATAATAGTTCAAAAAATTATAATTTTATAGTAAAAAAAGTCAAAACAGCATTATACAAAGCATTGCAATATTATTGGAAATTTTCAACTTACAATAAATTATTATGTAGTTTATTGAATCCTCAATATAAAAATCTTGAATTTATCTCTAAATCTAAACAAAAATTAACTAAAGATATTTTAATACAATTATATAATGAAGAATAAAATAATATAAATTATGATTCAAATAATTCTACAAATAATGATTATTAATCTGTTTTAGATAATGAACTTTCAAGTAACTCTTTATTAAAACAACTTAAAGCAAAAAAAAATATAGTGAAAATGAAATTTAACAATATTTAGTTTTATTAGAAACTGGAATTGAAAGAGATGCTTGTATTTGGTAGCTAGTCAAAAAGACACATTTCTTACAATTGCAAAAATAGCACAAAAACATTTATCAATTCAAGCAACTTCAACTTCTAATGAAAGATTATTTTCATATGTAGGAATTATAATGAATAAAAAAAGAACAAAATTAAACCCTAAGTTATTTAACAAAATATTATTTTTAAAAGAAATATAAAATATATAAAATCAATCTGGCCAAATTAAGATAATTATATAACATAATAAGATAAGTTTTATTTTAAAATTTTATTATTTATGATTTAAACTAATTTTGATCAAAATTATAAATATGCTTAAAAATATCTAAGTATTATATTTTTATTTTTATATATATATTGGCAAAATCTGTTTTATTTTATTAAATTAACAAATTAAATTTATATATTGACAAGATCTATTTAATTAAGATTATATATATGTTTTTACCTAAATATCAAAATTTAAAATAAATAAGTATTAAGCTTTAAGAACAATATAAACACTTTTATAATAATATATATATGTATACAATATTGGGAAAAATTGTTGAATAACGGTAATTTGGCAAACTGGGGCAAATGAACATGTGCTGCAAAGTGGCACATAAACCAATCATTTGCTCGGTTAAGCAAAATTATCGTATTCAACAATTTGCCCAATATTGGTGTTATCTGACAATTTATGATCATGATAGGTAGGGAGTTGTTGGCTGAATTTTAATTTTAATAAACATGATTACATCTAACACGTGAAAAAAATAACAAGACAGAAAATGGCAATCCATGATCATAAGAGTTTGCAAGATAAAATTATATAACTAGCACAAAATAACAGATTAAAATTTATCTATATAGTATCCGAATAGTATCCGGATACTATCTGAATACTATCCGGATAGTATCCGAATCTAAAATTTAAAAAAGTTCGGATATCCGGATTTATAACGGATGATTATAAAAGTATCCGGATGTATCCGGATCCAACCTCTAGATGTAGTGATATAACTAGAAGGGCTAAAAATTAAAATGCCATACACCGTGATCTATTAAAAAAAAACCAACATTTTGGGTTTGATTTTATCGTATAAACATCCATACCCTAACCTAGAAGCCTGCATTGGGTTCCACAGCCCGGGCCGGGCCTGAAGCAAAATTTTACAACTGCGGGCCAGAGCGGGCCCAAAAGTGTTCAAAATTTTATAATAAATTTTGCGCGCTGGGCCGGGCCAGCAAAAATTTTTTAAAACTAAGTGCGGGCCGGGCCACAAAAATAGGTAATTGGCAGCCCCACCCTAACCCTAATTTAACTAGGAAATTCCAAATCCACTTATTGCGGTTTGCAACTCCTATTTCTGCAAATATATTATAAAATGATGAAATATGCTACTTTTATTCTATAAAAAAATAATCAAATTTTTACAAAATAATAGACGTGCAAATTTTGTCTAATTTAAAAAATTGAAGAATCGGAAACTTTTCTTCAAATTTCACATAATTTTGCAAAACCGCAATAAATTCCGTTTCCACCTACAATAATAACACTAATACGTATTATAATTATTCCATTTCTAACCACGGATCAATTATGATGATTACTTTATATATGATCATTCGTTGATCTAGGAAAATAATTTTCGGAAGATGAGATGTAACCGGCAAAAACATGAAACAATTTGGATTTAAATTTGCACTACGTAGTAAATCCAAATATGTAGCTAATTTTCAAATATTTAAATTTGGTTAGAATAAACCGATTCTCATCACTACCATCAATATTTTTATCGATTGCATCCCCTAAGTGCATGACCTCTTTAAATGCATATTAATTTTCTAGGCTAAATATATACTAAACTCCCATAAATGCATTTTTATTATTGTTCTCTAAATGCAAGCCCTCAAAAGTTTGGTCTCAATGATGTGCATTTATGGAGGATTGACTGTATATAATTGATATAAATAGAAGCATCGATTATAATCGATTTAATTTAATCATTTGGGGAATGGACTAGAAAAATACCGTTCGACATTTGCTTTAAAGTAAGGGTTTTTCCTTGTCCATTCCCCGTGTTAATCGCTATTAATCAATTTTTGTACATGTTGATTACATGTTGATTATAATCAATTTTTGTACATTGTACATGTAGATTATAATCAATTATTATAGATCGATTATCAACACCACCAGTGATGATAATCGTTTGAAACAAATCAATTATTAATGTTTGTAGCCGATTATATAATCGGTTTCAAAATTTCCTGATACTCTAAACATTTTTATAAAGTTTTCTATTTTACTTGATTAGCGCAATATCGGATGTTTAGTGTTGTGAATACAGTCACAAAGATTTTGGAGTGAAATATAGTCGTCAAAGATTGATTTTTGAGATGATTTGGTCTAAATTATAAATCTAATATTGGCTAAAAAAAATTATCCAAATATTTGGTGAATAATAATTTTTCCGTCGGGTAACCCAAATGGCGTTTTTTTTTAGACGAGTTCAACACGTTTTTACCGAAAGTTCCACAAGTTCCACAAAATTCATCACGCGCACCCATCTGTCACTTATTTTGGTAAGAACATTACAGAAGATAATCAACCATCAACCAGAAAATTATGAGCAGGTGTTATGTAAAAGAAATTTGTTTTGAATGATATTTCACATTGTGTTTTGTAACGTTAGACGTTATTTATTGGAATAAGTTAACATTTGAAACCGTATCATAACTAGCATGGACTTGGTAATATATATTTCTGATGTGACCTAGGCATCTTATTGTCATTTTCGATACGTGATCATGCACGAAATGGCTAAGTGCTCACATAAGAAGCATACATTAAGATATGGCTTTACATTGTGGTTGGGAAAATGGAAAACCAAGTATTTCAGGCATTTGCAATTTAAATGATTCGAACTTTTCATAGATAAGTGCGTGAGAGTGAAAACCTGGAAACCGATTTAATGATTTACTATGATTGGTTTGCAGGTTTTAACTCTCACGCACTTATATATTATTCTGATTTATGCCTTAATATTTAAGTTTTCATGTATATTAAATGCAATAATGGTTCTTTCAGAAAATATAATAAAAACAAGAATCAGATTTAAAACAAGTAATTATCAATTTACATCAATTAACTACGTACGTATTTTACATATATATTTCGAGTCCATTAAATCTTCTAATCAAAATAGTATACTTTTAGAAAAATTTAGCATGAATATGTATATTCTACTATATGCAAATAATACAGATAGTTCCAAAATTCCTAGAAGAAATAAATAATTGAGTGATTTGAAAAAAATCACGTGTTCTAGCAAACTCACAAGAGTATAAAAATTAATTTATTAATTTATATAAATATAACACCTGTCGCAGTAATTGTTTTCGTTTGGAAAGTATTAATATAAAAACCCGAGAAAAATATATACAGAAGATGTTCTAAATTTGTTGAAACTACAAAAAATAATTAATGAATGAATGGAATGAATTAAAAGTTTTTTTATCTTTTTTTTTTTTTTGCAAAAATGTAAATAGTTAATTAAATCATCATATCCTAGTAGTATCGTTTATTTCGAGCTTACCAAGTGACAAAAAACCTGAAAAACTTCGTAATCATCTACAGAGAATTTGGTATAATTAATAATATTATGTTTATAGCATCGTTTTTTAGCAGAACAGTTATTTTTTTCATTAAATTGTCTACGCATATCTAAGTCAGTTTTTCCAAAACATGGACCGAAAGAAGGGTCATCATAAATAGCTTCGTTTCCAGGTTGAATTTTACTCAATTTAGCATCGTCGATATTTCCACGATTTCCAAATGAAAATAAGAAACTTTCTTTCGTATATTGCCATCTGTTTGTTTTCAAACTTCGCCATCCGATTGGATTATAACCTCCAATAACTTGATTATCACCATGAATTTTAAGAACCACTAAATTTGGACCTTTTTTATCACATTTTTCATGAAAAATTTGTGGAGTAAATCCATCACGAGAACCGCGAAGTAATAATTTAAAATCATAACGAAGACGTGAAAAAGGTACATAATAGTTTTTTTGCACTTGATCAATCCATTCTGGAATCTTTAACGCTTGTTGAGGTGAGATTATACTACTATTGATAGAGATTATTGGGCAACGGGGAAGTAATATTGAATTTGGATGACATTTACTATCGAGAAATGTTATTAAATCATTTTTTAAAGTCAAAGGAAGAATATCTCTAAATGGAAAAATTTTATCGTAGTATTCGTGAGAAATTTCCGAAAATCTAATAAGTGGAATGAGATCTTTTAATATTTCTTGTAAGTTAAGAAAGTCATCTTTGGACCATCTTGACATATCCGGATCCGAAGGAGAAGATTGAGCGATTCCCCAACGAATCAGGTGATCCCAAATCTCAGTTTCTTCTATCTGTAGGTTATCTTGTTTAAGTATGTGAATCAAAATTGAACTATCAAAGTCTAAAAATTCAGGAGATTTGAACACAACGTTTGGATCCCAACAGATTTTATCCATGCAATAGATGCGTAGTTCTTTACATGCATCTTGTTCAAATACGGTGTGTAAAACAAGGGCAAAATGGTTTTGCAACCATTTAGATTTATCATGTATTAAATGGTTTTGAATATATGAAAGAAGGTCATTCTCGATCAATAATTCGTCAGCAGCCACCAGAATATCGAGTATTACCGAACCATCATGATGGCTCAGCTGCCGTATATTATTAGTGTTAAAATATCTAATCATAAATATTAACGATAAATAACGATGGTTAATAATTATAATAATTTATGATTGGCACAATGAAAAAAAAACTTACTCTAATATTACAGAAAAAACCGTAGGGGATATATTGGGTTTTTTCAGTATAATATTTTCACCCTCTTTTTTGGCCCATGTACTTGACAAAGCAGTACGAAAGTATGGGGATTTCTTTCGTAAAACGTCAGAGTGAGCCAAAAATGTCATCATATCAGGTTCTTCTCCAACTTGAATCATTACATCAGCATTAGATAATTTAGTGCTGTTTCCGTGGTAATCAAATTGTGAATCCATTTGGCGAAATAATGATCTTTATTATAGAACTTTATTATAGTATAATAGTATACTGGTCACTCAGCTAAGAAAAGCTCGAAAGGCAGAAAAATAGAAAAGTGGTGTCACAGCTTTAAGAGGCATGTACGTACTTATTTATATATTTTTATTCTGTACATCACAATATTTGCATAATAAACATAACGATTTGTTTTATTTTATTTGTATAACCCGGATTAAAATCATCTGGCAAAATATAAATCTGAGTCATAATAATATCGACAAATCATTTATACATCATCGCGTGGAAAGGGACGTAGTACGCACGTACATATGAGTGCCGCCAAATCAGACCTAGAAATAGATAAGATTTCCAGGTAAGCAATTGTAAGTAGTACGGTTTTCTTTTACTGTTATAGGCGTTCGTACGTATGTACGAAAATTATATCACAGATCAGATATTAAAAAATTTGATCATACGTACATACGGTTAACACGATTTATAAAATCTCATTTTCTAAGTAACCATTTTTCATGGCTATTTGTTGGGAAAGTGTTAGTATTTCCTTTTTTTTCGTGAGAACAAATTATAAGGAAAATGATTTTACTTTGAAGAATTTTTAATTTTACAAACCATATCGATATGTATTATCGTAATTCCGCATGTTCATTTTAATCTACATTTTCTGTACTGTAATATGTACTCAAGATTTCCGAGTTTTTGTTTGGTGACATATTGATATTTCATATACGTATATAAATTGCAGGAATACCAAAAGAAACTTGTATTAAAGCAGTAAATAACGAATGGATCAAGGTTTTTTTTAAAACAGTCAAGATAAAACACCAATCATATCTGGATATTGATATCTATGATACTATACATGTTTATAAGCTTTTTATGGATGTACAATAATGAATTTTGTATATCATATAATGGTTATAATGTTTTGTTCAATAATGTAATGTATAATTAGTGAACAAACAAATCTTAAAAAAGGTTTTCAATACAAAAATAAATAGAAGACAAAGTTGAAAAAATAATAGCAACACAAACATATTGCAAAGTTGTAACAAATAATTAAAAAAGTAAAAATAAAAATGAATCAAAAGGCAAAGACAAAAGAAAAGAAAGAAATAAATAGTAGACTTAAAACAATAGAAGTAAAAATAGGAGTAGTGTTATTAGAACTACATAAGTAATAGTTAGAGATCTGAATAAAAGATATCAAAGGTTAACAAAGAATATTTAAAAAAATAAAAAAAAAGAATAATATAATTTCAAAAAAAATAAATAAAAATAAAACACAAACAGAAGATTTGAAATAATCCAAACAAATCAAGTGTGAATGATTGTGAGTTTATTAAATCATTTATACAAGAAAATAGTCTTTAACAGATTTATAATACAAGATAAAAAAAAGTAAACCTAATAATAGAACTAAATATAATTAAAGAAGGTTTAAAAGAATATCATAAGAATAATTTAGAAAAAAAAACTAATTAAAAAAATAATAAAAGAATAAAAAGAAATATATAAATTAAACAATTGGATCAATAAATTCTAATATAACAAGTTAAAAAAAAAGTTAGATAGAAGAAAATAGAATAAAGTACTAAAAGAACTTAAAACTAATATAGTTTCAAAAATATCTAATATAAGTTATATATTAATTAAACATATAAATAAAAAGATACAAAAATTTTTACAATTTTGACAAATTTTATATTAGAAAAAAGAAAAAATGTTAAACAAGTAAAAAATAATACAAATATATTCATTTTAAAAAATGTTAAGGAACTATAGTTTAAATAATATTAGATCAATTATATTTATTAAAACTTTTAAAAAAATGGTTACAAAAATAAAACCAAAAAGATTAATCAAAATATTAATTAAAAAAAAATTATTAAAAATTTTAAATTTACAAATCTACTAAGCAACTTAATAAAACAGCTAATATATAACCTAAATATAATAATAGAAAATGCTTAAAAAAAAACAAAAAAAATATAAATACTTTTATAAAATATAAAGAAAGCATTTGATATTAGATAGTCTAAAATAAGTATTCAAAAAAATACAAATATTACAAAAATAAAAAAATATATAATGAATCTTTTCTATAGAAGATAATTAAAATTATTACAATATATAATTTAATAAAAAAAATAATAATAAAAGACAGAAAAAAAAAGATCTTACTTTAATATATTAACTTTTTATAATTTTTTATTAAAGAGAATTTAAAAAATAAAATACTAGACTATACAATAGAACAGAAAATAAAAAATATATATATAGTAATATTATTATAAATTACAAAAAAGCTGCAATAACTAAAAAACTCTTTTTGCAAATTCTTTTATATAAAATAATAAAAAATTTATTAGTACTAAAACTGTTAATAATTGGTTATTTTATTAAAATAGCTAACTTTGATATCTTAAATAAACTTATTTTGCTTATAATTTTATATATAATTTAAAAGTTATAGATTCTTAATTTTTAAACTTATAGTTTAATATTACTAAAACAACTTTTAGTTTTTGTATTTAAATCTTTAATTATTTTTTATATATTTAATTATTTTATTAAAATAACCAAACTTTGGCATCTTAAGTAAACTTGCTTAGCTCCTAATTTTATATATATTTTAAAAAATTCTAGGATCTAATTTTCAAACTTGCAATTTAATACTGCAATAACAATCTTTAAATTTCTAAACTTCTTCTTTAATTATTTCTTTATAACTAGTTTTACAACCCATTTTATAGTTCTAAAAAAAATTATAGAGCTCATTTCTTTAATTAAAACAAGGTTTAAATAAACTTCATAAACCTAATATTAATAAAGATATCTTTAAAAACAACTTTAACTTTCTTGTAAACTTCTTAAAAAATTCTTTTTTCTTATATAATTTTTGTATAATATTAAATTATTACTACAATTATTCTCATATTAAACTAATTAATATTATTTAAAATAGTATACAATTTTTTATTAATTTCTCTTCTTCTAATAATTTAATTTTATATACTATCAAAAAGTTTCTTTAAAACATATAACTAAACTGTTATACTAAGTCATATTTGCTATATTAATTACATCTTGTAGTATATATGTTATATAAATTATTTTTAAAGTTACACAAACTGCAATAGCCACAGTAGCCATAGTATTACATTACACATCTATTAAGTAATCCTTATTCTTATAAAATTCTATATATTAAAAATTTCAATAACTAATAATAAAAAATCCTTTTTACATAAAAATAACTAAAAATCTGTCAGTACTAAAATGTCAATACCTGGTTATTTTATTAAGATAACTAACTTTGGTGTCTTAAATAAACTTGCTCAGCTTCTAATTTTACATATACTCTGAAAGTTTCAAGTCTACAACTTTCAAACTTGCAATTTAATACTGCCAAAACAGCCTTTGGCCTTCACTACTAAACTTTTAACTATTTCTCATAAAGTATTCCATTAACCTATTCTACAATTATAAGAAAAGTTGTAAAACACTTCTTTTCGATCAAAACAAGTCCAAAAAGAAACTTGTAGCCCTAAAATTGACAGAATTATAATAGAAAACAACTTTAACTTCTCTGTATTTTCTTTTTCTTTTTTTTTTATTCATTTGTTCTTACCCCCAAATTTTTTCTCCAAAATGTTTTTCATGTAACCTTAAATCATTTCTAAAATTGGTTTCATTTAATTTTACATTGTGTAAATTAAATTTATCCAAAA
>CAJVQA010002953.1:0-20632 GCA_910591915.1 Cetraspora pellucida
AATAGATAAATAATTTTATTTATAATATTATAAAATTTTTTTATTAATTAATTAAAAAATAAAAAAGTTTTATTAGTTACATATATCAATTTTAGATAAAAATTTTAATATACCATACATAACTATATAAAAATGATCTATGTGCCCTCTATCCTTAATTTTACAATTATTATATAATTTATTTACTTTTTTTTTATATAACCTAATATAAATATAGGTTATATTATATAAAATAACAAAAATATTCAAAGCTAATGAACTTAAATTAAGTTTATTTAAGATAACAATTTTTATATAAAAAAATTAATACTTTTTTTAAAAAATATTTTTAAAATTTATATAATTTTATAAGATTTAAAAATTAGTATAAAAATATAAAAAATAAAATATTAATTTTAAAAATATTTGTTAAAAATTTATAAATATCAAAAATAAATTATAAATTATAAATCAATTAGCATCTTTATATATACTAAATATTAACTATTTTTATAAATAATAAACATTATATTGATTATGCTAAATTTAATAATTTATTAAATTAGTATTTTGTTAATTTTTTATTTTATTTTTTTTTGAAGTAAGATTTAGTTTTTATCTTTATTATAATTTATATTAAGAATTAATAAAAAGTTTCTTTGACCAAAGGTCAAATTGACAAATTGTTTACAAAAATAAGACTTAGATTATAGATATACTAAAACTACTTAGTTTAATCTAATTTATTTGCAACTTAAATCTACTAAAGTGATTAAAGCTTATCTAAATTTTGTTAATTAAAGTATTACTAATTTGATAATTAATCATATTATTAATTAAAATACTATATTTAATCTATTCAGATATTTAAATAAATGTTTACTTTTTTATTATTTTTATAGGTAAACAAATATTATATTTGTCTCTTATATGTTATTAGTCTGCCAAGTTACAAATACAATAATAAGTATATAGTGATCTAAAAGAGCATAAGCATTCTATACTATTTAGATTACTATAAATATTTGTTTAAGTGCATACAAGTTGAGTAGATATATTATATTGTTGTTTTTAATTAGCTAATTTTAGATAATATAGTTTTCATATTTGATTGTATATATTATCTGACAATTTTATTAAAAATTTAATAGTAATATTAGTTATAATTTGGTTAGAATTTATATATTCTCAAATTGTTTAAATAAGTAATTAAGAAATATATCTTTGTAAAGTTATATAGACATTTATATTATTTGAGATATAGTTGTTAAGAATCAAACATTAATAATTAAATAGTTTGTTATATAGTTTTTATATTTTGGTATTTATAATTTCTAGTTTACTAAAATTAAAGAATTGTTGTATTGTATTGTTAATTGTAAAGCTTAAGTTTGTTATATTAGAACAAGTTAACTAGTACTATTGTCTTTTATATATATTATAGAAAATACAAATAGTATTAATAAATATTGCTAGATATGTTAAATAGAAATATAATAGTATTAGTAATATATTAAGCATTATTTTAATTTTAAAAACTTTGTTTTTTTTAGATCAAGTCAGATCTATTTCTCTTATTGAATCTATTAAAAAATGTCTTACTAAAATCTTTATCATATACCTTAACCAAATTATTAATCAATATTATCTACTAAATAATCTTAACTTTGCAGCAACCAAAAATAGTTCTATCTACATTTCTAAATAAATATTAATTAACACAATTAAACATTACAAAACTAACAACAAAGAAGCATAGATACTCTTTCAAAACATGTCCAAAGCTTTTGATAAAATTAATATTAAATGTCTACTAGATACTTGCAAACACATTGATATTTTCCAACATGGTCTAAATTTTATCAAATATTTACACAAAGATAGAAAAGCCAGAGCAATTACAGACTATAGCTTTACTGATCCAATTACAATTTATTCAGACATAAAACATAAAGAATTATATTTTTTATTACTATAAAAAATCTATTATAATCTTATTATTAGTTATATAAACTCAAAATATAGTTCAAAACTCTTCAAAATCTCATTACAATTTCTCTTAAAAACAATTTTTTCATCTATACTAACTTATATAACAATACTATCTCTTGCCTTTATAAATAATACAGTCTGGTACTGCAAATCTAAAAATGATCTTTAGGTGATCTTAAATGACATATTAGAACTATACTAACTAAATAATATTTAAGACAACTTATCCAAATCAGATCTTATTTACATTTATCTAACAAAAAAACACTATCCAATATCACTTCAGATATAATATTTCTAAATTTTAACAATAAACCAATTTTATTTCACAAATCTAATAAAATAATAAGATATTTAGAGATTTTTTTAGATGGCAAAGGCTTTACTAAACCTATACTTGAAAAAATTTTTAGTAAAGCTTCTTAATTTATTCATACTATTTAATACAAAAAACTCTTTTTAATACAAATATTCTAACTGTTTAATATTATTTTATTATCATTATTAGAATACTTAATTTAAATATGTTTTTTTTCACAAAAAAACTTTAACAACTATTAAGTCTTCTAACAAAATACACTAAACACATGTTGCATCTATCTACTAATACAAACAATAACATACTTACTAATCTACAACTACTTAACATTCCAACACTTAACAAACTTATGCTACAAGTTAGCAGCAATAATATAAAAAGATGTTTCAATACTAATATACTCTAAATTAAATTTTTATACATTAGATCAAAGATTGGCTTTTCAAAATATAGAAACTATCTCTAATATAGAATATATTTTTAACAAACTATAGGAAATCTATCAACTATACTATAATATCTTAACTTTATTATTTATACAAAAATAATATTTCTATCAATAATACTTATTTAAATCAACTAATAACCTACAAACAAATTAATCAATTGAACAATATTTATAACTTAATGCATCCAATAACAACTCAACAATCCTAAGTTTTAAAAATAATAAAATTCTTTTTTTGAAACAATTAGTTATAGCTAATAATTATAATTTACCTCCTTAAAAAAATATATATTTTATAACTCTTAAATCTCTACAAGATCCTATTCCAAAATAGTTCAAAATACTCTCAAACTAAATATTTAATCATCTTATCTTGCACATATGGCCCAATCTTCAACTTCAACCTATTAACCTATTTCTAAATACATTAAATCTTATTACATCCTAATTTGTTATTTTGAAAAACACATAATTACTCTATATTTCATTTTCAGATTGGCATATTGGCAAAATAACTAATACATCTAACTCTCAAATACTCTTTCAAAAATATCAAACTATCAACTTAACAATTAACACAATTCATATCTCTCTTACATTAACAATGTTTTAAATAAATTACTAACAAACTATTAATCTTAAATGCAAAACACAAAAAAGAAAACAAATTTTAAACTTAATATAAGCAATCAAAAAATCCAAGCATTTTAAAACATTTATGTAGATCTATATAAACCAGCTTCCAAATCTTTATCATTTTTTTTATTACTCTTTTCAGAAATGCTTCCAATACAAATTACAATATCTGACCTTATATACAAAATTAATTTATAAATTTTTACAAAAAATTACTATTCCTTAAGCCAACTAATATATATTTTTATACAAATGCCTTTATACTTAATTCACAAACTTATAATACCTTCATGAATATTGCCTGCATTTTAGAAAATAATATACAAATTAAATTTAATGCCTTTATAATATTTGTACCAAACTCAACACAAGCAGAACTAGTAGCCTTATTTCTTTGTTTTTTATCTTATCTTTTAATTATTTAATTTATATTTATCTAAACAGCTTATCTACTATACAAATGCTTACAAATTAAATATTTTATAAACACAATTTTCAAACTAAACAAAATAATTGAGATATTATTCATATTCTAAATTACCTAACCAAACTTAAAAATATTAATTACACTATACATAAAGTCAAATCATATTCAAATAATACTCTATATAATATTGCTGACACCTTAACTAAACAAGATATAAAAAAAACTGAACTAAAATATAATCTTAATTATTTTTATTTACCTAACTTCTTTACTTAGAAAGAAATACTAATTATATACAAACTTTGTAAATTCTGCAAAAATCTCTTTTTTATTTAAACATTTAACAAACTTCTTCAACTTAAACTATTATAAAATCTTTCTACTATAAATATTCTACTATTTACTAAAATTATTAACTTCTAAAATTCTAATTTAAAACTTTATTCTATTAGAAATAAAATTTTTTTTAATAATTTATCAACAATCTTAAATTTAAATATTCATTATCCTCTACTTTACTTAACTTTAAACTGCTTTTATTATAACTAATATAAAAATATCAAACATCTACTCTAAAGCTTACTTCATTTTTACAACTCACAAAACATTCTTATTAATAAAACTACTAATATTTTAAACTTATTAAACTTTTCTAAAGCTTCACCATACACAATAATTCAAATTCTCAATACACAATATCTTTTTTTTAAATTTTACTATATATAATACAATACTCTTACTTATTTAAGACACAATAACACTTGATCAATATAAACAACTTCAACAAATTTTAAAAATCTAACAATTTTCTTATTTTTTTATCTAACTTTTTACTCAACTAGTTCAACTCTATTATCTGCAAACTCAAAATACTAAACAATATAAATAGGAATCAGTATAAGAAATCACTGCCCTTACTAAAAAGAAAAATAATACTTAATTACTTATTATACAACCTTCTAACTTTAATAATAATATATTTATATTTATATTTAATATTAATATAGACCAACTTATTTTTAAAACTCTTTTTCAAAATTTTACTATATATATCTGCTTTTACTAACTAAAACAATCTTAAAGGTTCTTTTCACTCTCTTATATAGTTAATAATTACAATAGTTGATTTAACTAAAATAGAAAATTAAAGATTAATATCATGCTAGATGTTATTATATATATAGTAACAATAGTATAGTTTAGGAATATCTTATTTATATATTTATATCCAATTAATATATTCATGTATTATTATTTTTTCTACTTGATATTATATAATAATAATAATAATAATAATAAAAACTTTGTTTTAATATAATTTAAAATTTTTTTTTAAACTTTGGCAACATTGCCAGTTAGTTTATTAGACTTAATTTTTATAGTACAATTATAGTTACAGGATTATTTAGTACCATATAGCTATTCTAAGCTATCTTAATTCTATTTTACTAACTTCATCTAGTTATCTATATGGCACCTAAGTTTGTGTTCACCACATGTCTGCATGCAGTTACTTTTAGTTATTACTTGCAGTCAGAATATACTATTAAACTGCTACATAGACAAGAATACCTTTACAACTTAATATGATATTTTAATGCCAGAAATACTGTCTTTTGTAATCATATTTATATGTCCTATTTATATGTTTTATTTGATCTTGTTTCTTTTGCCTTTTAATTTAACTATATTAAGTAATATCTTGTTTTCTACATTTCTTATCTTTTTGTTATTGTACTATTCCCAACTTGGTCTTACTCAGATATGTCTAATCCTTATAATCTTTTATTTTTGATATGTTTGTTATTGTTTTCTCTAAGATTTTTTGACAATAATTCAGAATCTGCAATGAACTCATATCTTAAATCAGACCTGCTGCTGCCACTAGTCTTTTTGACCAATCTGTATCTCAAGCCAGGTCTGCTGCCACTGTTTTTACAGATGTCTTAGATCTTAACTTAATGCTATATATTACTTTCAACATGGTGCTTCTTTTTATAATAAGAACTAAAACTTATTATACTCATAATCAGAACAATTCTAATTATATTTAGAGAGTTTTTTTAACTTCAATAATATTATACTACTATATATTGCAAGCTTTTATCTTATTTAATAATATCTGCAAGACAATTTTAATTATATATAAAAAGTTATACTGATCTCAGTGATGCTATACTATCTTGCAGATCTTATCTTATATTGGTTGGTTAATCTCAGTTTTGTTCATTATAGACTTCTATATAGATATAACCAGAATCTAATTTGGTGACTTTTCTTCACACAAGGAATTATACACCAACCTTCAAGGTTTTTTTTTTATAGTTAAATTATTTGGCTATATCAGAGATGTTTTTAGTTTTGGTCAAGACAAACTTTTATTACAGGCTGTCTTCATGTTTACTGCTTCTCTTACCATTTCAGTTATAATTATTCTTATATTATTCTTCCAATCAAATTTTCTCTTTGAATTCTAATTAGAACTTATTCACAAAATTTGTTGATTATTCTTCTAAGTAAGTACTTTACAAGTTGAAAACAGAAATGTTGAAACTGCCTTTATTAGAAGATATAAGAATGTTGGTGCTACTCTAGTTTTAAAGACTTATATGTACAATCTTTCTATAATCATAACCTTCTATAATGTCACTATTATACATAGTGCCTACACTCTATAATTAAGTTTCTTTCTAGAAATTTCTTTATTTCAAATTTGTATTTGTATTTAGACTTTTTTCACAAGCTTTATATTCGATTAATGGCTCTAATAAAATATAGAGACAAAATTGTCTTTAGTTTAACTCAAATTATTAATCTTATCTATGAAGGATTAGAAGCTTACTACTAAGCTATAAGACCTAAATTCTATAATTTAAATTTTATATATAGTAATAATCTTTTATTGTTGTTATTAAGATAAGTTCATGTTACATTTTAATTAATTTGTATAACTATTAATATAGTGTTTTCTATACTACATTACTATGTTTTGAGCATTATAAATATTTTTAATAAATCTTCTTGTTAATTATTCAAATATAAGATTATTATATTGTAAATAGTATAATAAGTTATATATATTATTATATATAAATTCTAGTATATATAAATAATTTTAGTTTTTTGCTAATTCATCTATTATATTATTAAATATATTATTACTTTGTGCAGCTATTTTTTAAATATTGACTTCAATTCAGTAATTTTAATTAGATTTAGTAAAATATATTATATTGTCTAATAATTATAAGAATATTATTTGTTTAGTGTTAAGTAATTTAAAAAATTTGTTATATTTAAATATTATAGATTAGAAGTTTGTAAATATTATAATTTAGAACAGGTACTAATTGCAAATCGAATTCAATAAGTTTAGCTTTGTATAAAGAAAACCAAAACTTAATTTCTATTAAATAGTTTTGTAGTTATATTATTTTGAATTTGAACTTAACTAATCTTTATTTTATATTATTTAGATATAATATATATTACTGATCTATCAATATAATAACTTAATTGTAAATAGTTAAGATTATATTATACAATTTGTTGTAATATTTTTATAAAATAATTATCATTAAATATTTTAAATATTAAGTTATTGTGAATTATATTATAGAAAATGTAGGTATTATAATAAAATGTCTTAGTGCAATTAAATATTATAGATTTAATAGATTAGAATGTAGATTAAGTTTTTTAAATAAATTTTATAGACAATTCTTTTCAATAATTTGGTTATAAAACTAGTTATGATTTCAAATATATATTTGTTTTGTATATAATTAAAGTTCATAAAGCATTTTTAACATTTTTTGCAGATATAATCTGAATGGTTAACTTTTTATAAAGTGTTTCAAAAATAATAATAACAGCTGTAATATATTATAAAAAAAAGTTTAATTATTAGAAGACTGATTAATCAAAAAATCATGAAATTAGTATTATTTTTAAATTTTAATCTGAATTTAAAGTCAACAGTCATTATAATATTAGTTGATATTAATTTGATCAGAATTTGCAGATCATAATTCTGGCTGACTTTATATAATTCCAACCAATCGCAGAATTTTTGCAAAATTATCATTTTATTATAACAGAATTGCATCATCACAAGATAGGTAAGGCATAACAAAAAAATATTGTATTGACATAAATGCTAACTACTTCCAACCTAATAATACAATTTATATATTATTTTAGAAAAGATTATTAACAGTTAATAATTATTTCATCATAATATATAATTTAAATAATTAGGTTAGAAGTAGTCAGTGATCACATCATTATAACATTTTTCTGCTATAACTAACCTACATGTCATTACATTTTTGTTTTTTATCAATAAGTTTGCAACACAAGTTTCCTGAACTACAAATCAAATTCAAGATCAGGCATAATATAACATAATTAAAATAAATATTTGTTTTGTGAAAATCTCAAAAATCAGCATAAGAAATCACTTTATTTTACTATGTAGACTAATGTTACAACTTAAATCCTTTACTAAAATCTGAAACTTTTCAGATTTTGAGTTTTAGTTTTGCCTAAAATCTGAAACATCTGAAACTAGATAAAACATCTGAAACTAGGTAAAATGTCTGAAACTGGACAAAATGTCTGAAACTGGATGAAACATCTAAAACTAGGTGAAATATCTAAAACTAAGCAAAACATTCAAAACTGGGTAAAACTAGGTGAAACTAACGAAATTTGATCTTATCTTTACCAAAATCAACATAACATGTGACAAAACTTCGCTACAACGATTTCTAAAAGTCATGTGTTCGCTGCACTTAAAATTGACCAATAGAATTTTAGAAATTCCATTGGTCGATTTTAAATGCAGCAGACACGTAACTTTTAGAAATTGTCGTATCAAAGTCTGCGTCACGTGTTATGTTGATTTTGATAGAGATAAGATCAAGTTTCGCCCAGTTTCGGACGTTTCGGACTTGGCACCTTGGGCGAAACTAGGTTTCGGAGGTTTCGGAGGTTTCGGAAGTTTCGCCTGGCCGAAAGTTTCGGTTTAGGCCGTAACACTAATGTAGACTACTCTCCTTTGATTCCAACCCTGACCCTAATCCTAACATAAACGAACTTTAAAGGATTGCTGTTGTGCCATAAACCTGGCACACATTCAAGAATTGCTTTTCTTTCACAAAGTTGCGCTGATTGGCTAAAATTTTTCATTGATGGATTACAAAAAACAACCGTTCAAACACTTTACTCTTTTGGATCTTCAAAATCGTAATCAGCTCTTATGTTAAAAAATCTTCGCTACGAATTTCACGAATAGCCATACTTATCATATTCTCGCCTTTATTTATATGGCACTAAATACAACCATTTCATTCATTCTTCCTTCACAATATGTAATGACTCAACGTTAGTCAAAGCTAAAAACGAAACCTAAAAATATTACATCAATAATTAAAATTTTTTACATTCAATATTTGGTTTATTTATAGTAAATTTGTTGTAGCAACATATGAAAGTTGGCGAAGTCTGAAAAGGATGAAACAGAAACCGGAATTTCTAACTTGGGTTTTTGGTTCATCGTCTTTTTTTTTATTTATTACGGTTTTGTAAAAGCAACAATCTTTTAATAGTAATGATAAAACAGTAATAATAAAGTATTTGCACAAGCATCAATCAAAAGCTGGGTGACAGATCATAATGAAATTTGACTTATTTTATATCTGATTTTTAAAAATTTTTGGGCCTTTTTGTTAGGTTTTTTTTATAGTTAAGGTTTAGGGTTAGAATTATTAGAAAAAGAGTATAGGTGGATTTTGGCAGGGCTTATATGTTAAATTGAGACCTCTAAATTTCACAATGATCTGATTTCATTATGATCTGCAACAATTATTGCAAGGCTTGAACGTAAACACGAGGAAGATATGTGAGAATACGTCAATTACGTTATCATTTGTTCTTATGATTTTTAACAAAGGTCATTACGATCACTAACTAATTAATTGAGTATGCTGCTTGAGAACACTCTTAATAATTTTCTCGATTAACTCTAGGGTCAGGGTCATCCTATATTAGTGTTAGGTTAGGGCTTAGGTAAGCAAAGTTTCTACCTGAGGTAGGTTTAGGCTACCGTTTTTGTATTTTTTTGTTTTTAAAATTCTATAATTTGATTGACTCCTCCACATTTAAAGTTGTTTTGCTCTAAATGATCGGAAAAAAAGTAAAAAAAAACTGATACCTAAACTAATCTTGAAAGCACTAATTAAAAATGATGGGTGCCTAACTTTACACATATAATCACGAACCTAATGAACAAAAGTTTCTAGACTTCTAGAGGAATCGAGGCTATGCAGGCACGTAGTAGATTCAAAAAATCCTCAATTGTCCTATCCCTAGCTCTTCCAAAATAATAGTAACAATAACAATATATTGTCACGGGTTTCCCGTGAATTATTGTCCAAAATCACGCTATTACTATGGTATCTATAATTGCATATATGCTCCGCACGTATGTACTTTTTTTTTTGCTTCATATTTGTTCTAAATTAGATAGTGAGAAAATAAAGAAAGAGATCATTCGGGTGAGTACACTGCAAAACCATGCTTAGAATATATATATTACATATACTTTTAGTATGATTTTTCTGTATACTCACCCATTTGCGATCAGAGTATGTATTTTGCATTCGAAATCACAGATACAAAGATTATTAAAGAACTTGTTTCTAAACTTGTGAGGTATATAAATAAGTGCATACATACGTGTATATGTCGTACTTGAAGTTAGCATCTGCTTGAAGTTGTAACTTCAAGTGCCTGATGCGTGCAAGGAAGATCTAATTTCAGGGATTAAATGTATATGTTGTGTCTCAAATGCATTCGACCAGCCACCCAAAAAGTTAATTCATCATGATTAGATCATGATAATAATAATCACTAAAATATTAATATAATAGTTGATTTAATAAGTGATTTTTTTTTTCTTCGATTCTTTAAAGTGAAGAGCGATCGTTAAAAGCATAAAATCTAATAGACAAACTATTCTAAAAATATATGTTGGTTGCCGTAACCAAATTTCCATTAACAATAATCGAAAAAAGAATGAAAATCGAATAAAAATTTAAAAACTAATCAAGAAAACGCATTTGAACCAGAAAATCTTGGATTATATATAACTCTGATTGTTTATTTGAATCCAGGACGCAGCAACAAAAAATTATTGAAGAAAACAAATAGTAACAAATGGTTCGATAAATTTATTACTTATCGTTATCATTTTGCTAGTCTAAATTTTTTTTTGGTTGTACTTAGTTGTTAAGTTACTTAATTTTTTAGTGCTTTATATATTCGTCCCGTGAAAATCAACTTTTTGGGTGGCCGGTCGATGCATCCTGTGTCAGATGATGCCCGGCCTGAGTTAGGGTGAAACTTACAAGGTAATTTAGGTCAATTATTGCAGATCATTTAACGCTAGTCACCTGGTAATCATCTAGCTACAAGGATCTGGCGCACTTGAAAATTTTCTTTTTTCCCAACACAGGACTGTAACAGCATAATATATTCAGATCTTTTTGTTGGGTGTTTGTACTAAATTATGGGTCTTTTAATCAATGCATTATGGTACATTGGCATATCAAGATCAGGTTGATTATAAATTACAAAGTCTCAACTATTCATTTTAATTCTTGATGACAGAGGAACTCGGATTTTTTTAAAAAATAAGTATTGCATAAAACTTATCACGAAAATTTTGCGTAGATTGATAACATAATGATATTAACATTCATAATTATATTTTCATAATGTGGACATTACGTAACAAATAACAAACCGTATACTTTATTGATATCAAAAATAAAATAAAATAAATAAAAACTTACATATCAAGTACCATTGCTAAAACCCCATTGAAAATTCTTTCTTGCAAGTTTAGTAATAAATTCATCAACTTTAACCATCCCGTCTAAATTCATTATCAATTCTCTATAAGTCTCTAACCCAATATTAACATCATTTCGAGATTTATTATCTACGGTATGATAAATAACTTTATCAATTCCAGCCAAATGAGCAGCTGCGAATTGTAAACATGCCATAATTGAAATATTTCCACCATAAGCACCACATCCCCAATTTCCTGTATTAATAATAACTCTAGGTGCGATTATATCATCTTTTTCGGGAATAATGGTATGTTCTTCATTTTCATATTTTCTTTCCAATACACCAGTTTCTACTAAACTTTCAAATCTAGCAGCCAAAAATCCACTATAAGCTGTTTCAAGAATCATTCTAATAGTACTATTAGTATAACTTCCTGATCCATATTTTGGTGCTTCCATGGCAATAATATTTGAATAATAAGGTTTACCTCTACTATCCAATCTTTCATCAAAAACTGTGGTAGCCAATTTTACAGTATTTTCATTAGATATTGCAAATTGATTCCCATAAAGACCATAAGGTCTACCTTCAGCTTCATTACGGTCAGTTTTAATGAAGGCACGACGTTCTACACCACGAACCAATACAGGTGTTGCAAATGATTTTTCGGATGTAGTCATTCTAGTTCTTGCTTGTGATCCATCTTGTATAGTACAAAGTTTATCACGAAGTGAGCAAAGGGCTGGATGCTCGAGACATTGCATTTCATCTTGTGCGAAAAGAGATCCTCCATAGTATCCAAATACATTTCTAAAATCAAAAATCATGTTATTTTAATTATTATAAACTGTTTGCAAAATGGTTTAATTGTTAAAAAGTTTTTAAATTTCGAGGTTATTATAACGAAATTTAAAAGCTATTTAATTTTAAATCATTTCGTAAAATATCTATATCTACAAAATATATATATATATATTTATAAAATTGAACATACAAGTCAGCAAAATTAATATACCAAACCACTGTATTATCATCATCAGGAGGAGAATAATCAAATATATCATTTAATACTTCAATCTCTAATTTTTCTTTCCTTCCTCCTCCAATAGTATTTTTTTCTTCAACATTAAAACTTTTTGGTAAGTCAAATTGTGTCCAATGTGTATACTTCAAAGTTCCATGAAATGAGTCAGCACCATTTGGACATGCCATATTATAAACTATTTTTTTATTTTCGCAATACCATATTGGTGGGTTTTCTCTTACTAAATCTGAAGCTGGAAATGAATAATAATCTTTTAAGTGGGTGGATATAACTTGTTTAATTTTTTGTAATGTGGACTGTACGATTAATGCCATGTTTGGTAAACTTAACAATCATGGTCAAAGATGATAACCTTTTTATACGTAATAATCATTATAATATTGGACAGTTCAAACCGACTAACAAATATATGAGGCGTATGCAGTATAAGTATTACAACTAATAACGATAACTCATGAATGATTTTTAGTGTCATTCCGATTCGACTCAGAAAATAATGTGTTACAGAATTTTCTATTATGCATTATGGAATTTTCTGTTGTGAAGATCTAAATCACAACGCCATTTTTCGAGAGGTGAACTTTTTTTCTGAAATTGTCGTACATTTTAGGAACTAATGATTAAATTATGATATCTATCTTTATTAGGCGTGATAATACTGTCGATTTTAAAAAAGGGAGATTACCATCAGGATTGTACGTATTAGACAGAATTACCTAAGATGTCCGTTTCTGTAGGAAAAATAACGGTGCTGAAAATCTGTTGGTTTAAAATATGTTATTAAATTATATATTTGACGATTTATTATTAAACAGGAAGTTGTGACGAAGTTTCAAGGATGGAATGAAGGTTTTTTTTTGATCCAAAGCCATCTTTCAACATTTAAACTACAAGTCAATAACATTTAAGTTATTGAAAATTAGCATCCTTCTCGAGTTCGGTGAACAGTTCGTTTAACATGGTCACATATTGTTTAGATGATAAGTCACGCGGAACCGGGATTAAATACCAAAATTCAGTAACACATTCAATCAAAATTGAAAATGATTTTTTTAAAAAATCGCTTGTAACTCGAAATTTAATGTCTTCTACACACTAATCAAAAATGCTTCTTACAGAATCTTACAAGCTAGTATCATCAAATCCTAACCTTACTCTCAAATACATTATATCGTATCTAAAAAAAGACATTGGTTTGACGAAATTTGATTGGATATTTGTGTTGCCTCTTATCTATTTGCACATGTAGTCACAAAGCCATTCAAAAATTTTGTAATATAGCAAATCTTTATATTTTTGGAAAAATGTTACCTTACGCTAAGGCCGAGACATGTCAAATGGCAAACTGGTCACACAATGTGCGTATGCCTAATCCATTCATAACACTATATATAGCGCAATACCCATACATATCGATATGTGCTAATACCGAAAAAGTCATTACCCAATACTATATGATCTTGTATATACACGAAAAAGGGCCGTTACGACGTATTTGTGTAATTTAAGTATTTAATAGACTACAAAGTGCGTCATCTAATAGTTTTTGTTTTGAAATTCTTCATTGTAAAGTCATTGTAAAGTCATATAGGTATCTATATGATTTCACAATGAAAAATATCAGTAAAAAAGGTAAATATCGAGATTATGCTGAAATTTGAACTTATTTAATATGAAATTAAACTTTTTGAGGAGGAGTTCCTTTTTTTTTTAAGTTGGATTAGAGAAAAGAGTATATGTGGATTTTAATAGATCAAGGTCCCAGATTTCAGCATCATCCGATTTTAACATCATCTGATTTTAGTATCATACCGATAGTAAAATGACTACAGTATTCAATTACATAAATGTTCCGTTAATTAAGGACAAAATTGGTCAATTTTACTTTCAAAAAAACTGAGAAAAATAATATTAAGAGTTATTAATGTGAGTGTTAGATTTATAATGAACAAATTACAGATTACGTTTCAAAATTATATATACGTACGTAGTAATTTGAATACGTGGAAGTAGATGCCGATACACAGATCACGATAGACACGTAAATTGTCATATGAAAAATTTGAATATAAATTAATAAAAATAGGATGCGATTTTACCATTATATATGCAAAGTATTATTGACACCAAGCTATTGAATCATTACATATGGTTAGATAAAGTTAAAATTTGGTAATTTTAACAGGAAATGATGCATATCAGTTTGGAAATAAAAACAAGTTACTATGCATTATATACATTACTTTTAACTGCATAATTATAACTAAAAAATATTAACGTTAAATTTTAACGAAAATCAATACGTATTTAAATAAAGTCATACGTAGAAAAATTTGAACCTGTGAATAATACATAATAATAATAATCGCATGCTTTTACAATGATAAATGACTAATGATTGGCTTCACAATTTTATGATACGTATAAATATTAGGTATACAATTGTCCGAATATAAATTATGTCGTGTGACTAACACTAAACGCAGATTATTTTACCATTTAAAAAAAAAAAAAAAAGCTGGTTTTATTTATTCAGTTTATTTTATCCCTTCCAGTTTTCATAAATAGAACGAATTCGACAAAATTTATACTTGTATACATTTAAATTCTCATTCAAAGTTCAAATTTCAAATTTCAGAATTTCTATCTTTATAATATAATTTAAATAAAATCATATAATGCTTAAGATATTCGGAATCTTTAAAAAAAATGGCGCAAGTCCATATCCAGCAGAACTTGAAAAACGGTACAGAATTTCAAAGAATGTTCTTGGTGTTGGTTCCTTCGCCATAGTAAAAGAATGTATGGATAAAGAAACAGGAGAAAGTTATGCATTAAAAATTATCTCAAAGAAAGTAATAAAAAGTATGACTCGTATTAATTATTCGAAAATTTGAACATAGCATATACTTTGAAATTGTATAACGAAATTCATAAAAAAATTTTTATAAAATGTTTATAGAAGGAAAAGAGGACATGCTTACTACCGAACTTGATATTCTCAAAAAAATTCAACATGAAAACCTTGTAAAACTACGTGATCTATATGAAACGAAAGATGGTGTTTATATTGTAACCGATCTTGCAAGAGGTGGTGAATTATTTAATCAACTTTTATTGAAGGGATCTTATACAGAAAAAGATGCCGCCAGTTTAGTACAACAAATGTTAAAAGGAGTAGAATATTTACACGAGCATGGTGTAAGATATTATATTCTATACTTATGAAAATTATTAAATCAATTGAATGCTTCGTATAATACATATATTAAGCGATCTTGGTTTCATTTAGATAGTGCATAGAGATTTAAAGCCAGAAAACCTTCTTTTCAAGGATAAACTAGAGGATTCAATACTGATGATTACAGATTTTGGACTTTCCAAGATATTAACAAAAAATGATGATATATTGATGACAGCTTGTGGTACTCCAGGGTAGGTCAATTTTACGATAAACCTTAGTATCATAAAAATCAAAAACAACCAAATATAAATTGCTTTTTTTTTTTTTTTTTTTTTTTTTTTTTTAACGCTATATTAGTTATGTGGCTCCAGAAGTACTTTTGCAAAAAGGTTATAATAAGCCAGTAGATCTTTGGAGTGTTGGTGTGATCACTTACACTATGTTATGTGGATACCCTCCATTTTATGGGGAAAATCAATCCATGTTACTTCAATCCATCATGGCTGGAAAATATGATTATGAAGAAGAAGATTGGTGTGACATATCTAACGATGGTACGCGTTTTATATTCTTATATTCTTTAACCTATCATTAAATTTATCATGTATTTTATAAACTTATATCTTTATTAATGTAATAGCAAAAGATTTGATTGACAAATTATTATGTTATGACCCACTAAAAAGAATCACAGCAAAAGATGCACTTCAACATAATTGGTTCATTTCAGCAGCAGATGTAAATCTTCTCGATAATGTACGAAAACATTTTTCACCAAAAGATGCTTTCAAAAGGGCTGTTCGTCTTGTTCAAGGTGTAAATCGTTTACAAAGATTATCAAAAATTAAGCACCAAGCTGGTAATGATACTATCATGCAAGAGCATGTGGTCGCCGAAAGTGGGTAATGAACCCATTTTATATCTAACATATTTTTAAGGTTGATTATTAATATTCATGTTTATTACAATGTATCCCGCATTTTATTTTAATAAAAGAACTGAGTAATTTCAATTCGATCGTCAATGCACAGAGATTGGTCTCGTGAAATGTTATTTCAAACTACAGTATATCATTTTTTTTATATGAATAGTGTGTTAAAGTAATTAAATATTGTTGTTTAACTACAATAAAATTTCCCTGTTCCATACCCTCATTCTATATCACCCTATAAGTGCATTTCTTCCCCAAATCCATACATGAACTCAGGACTCCGAGACATGTGCACATCTTGTGTATTCATTGATTTTTGTGTTATTATTAATTTTCCATTTTTATTATAGCAATACATTCACTTTTTTTTACTTATTTATCATTATCGTATTACCTAATATTGTATCATTATTTAGTTCATAATGTATATAATATTCCTTATTTGGGTCGTGACTTTTTGTGTAAATCAGAATTATGCGAACCAGGGATTAGGCTTCCGTTGACCAATCAAACTTCAATATCAAGCATACCATAAGATAGATGTTAATACAGTAGTCCAAAATATAGACTATGAAACCACTTTTTATACATATTATAATATTTCTTTGTGAAATAATATCTTCGAACCCTAACCAAATGACAAGATCCTGTTCCTAACCTAAAATCTCGAAGTTTTTACTAGAAATATTTTGCATGTTCCTACCTGGAGTTGGCCAGCGTTAAAAGTATAATGTAGGCCGACTTGGTGACAAGATTCTGTGAAACTTAGTCCATGTAACGCCAATTGACCAATAGAAACTTCTTAAAATGTAAAATGCAAGATTATGCATTTTATGTGCCATACATAAGGTGAATTATGCGAATATTATTATCCTGGTCACTCTAAAATCAACCAAGTTAAAATCAATAAATTTTGTTTATAAGGATAAATCCGAAGTCAAACAATAAAGAAAATGCAAAAATACGAAAAACGGCAGTCTAAACCTAGGCACTAACAAAAAATGTCGGGAAGGCAAATTTACATATAATCCTGCCCTAACCTTTAATATGTATTAAATTATTCTGACCCAAATATTAATTGTCACGGCTATAGTTGTTAGGCGAAACTTAGAGGTTTCGCCACTGACGAAAGGCAAAACCTAGTTTCTACTTCGCCAAAAAAGAATCAAAAAGACGAAATGGCGAAACTTGGCGAAACTGGTGAAAACATAGCACAACAAAATTGTCCCGGATTTATTGGCTAAGAGCGACGATAAAAAAATTGACTGGAATTACTCAAAATTTTACTAATAAAATCATAGCCGCTCATTAAATGAAAAATTGTTCCTGTATCCTACGCAAATTTCATAGCATTGTTTTTTGTTTTTTTTTTAGACTCAATAGACTACTCCAAGTTTTAAAATGACTGTCATCCCGACAGATCATAACTAATTAATGATAAGCTATCCTGTATTTTGTTATCATGATCAATAACAAAGCTTCTCATGACTGTCGTCACGACAGGTCATCTATTCGTAAATTCTCTTAGCCTTAATAAACGATGAATTGATAATCTTTTACAACGGTTATAGGTAGGATGGGAAGGACTGACAAAATCAGACTAAAAGTTGGATTTGCAAAAGAGATAGAGTTATTTCTACCTCTATTCATTACAATATATAAAGCTTAGTGACACTAAATTATACTAGATAATAATGCTAATACTAACCACATATAATGCTAGCATTAGAGTTTCAGATGAAACTGGTGAATACTAATTAGAGTTCTCAGCATGATAGCCGTTGAGTCTAAAGCATGTCATTAATAACAATAAATAAAGATACAATCTGTATTCTTTGAACTTTAGAAAAAAAAACCTTTTAATCAATTAAATTAATATAAATAAACAATATGATTATGGCATGCATTTGACATGTCAGATTTTTTTATGAGCAATGTTAATATGAGCTTCATTCCGAAAGCTACCTTCCGTTCCTGGTTTTGCGTGACAGCGTCGCGCAGCTACCTTATTACTAATCAGAATTTCCTGATTCTTCGATTTCCCACATAGGTATATGGAAATCGTTGTTCACACCTTTTTGAAAACAGTTGTAATTTGTATTTCACATAATATCTACTCTTTATTGCAAATCTTTTCCCAGCATTAGGAGTTAAACCGTAATTTACTCCTGCAATCATACAATTGTGGTTCAAATTAAATGAATAGTATTTTTCATATATAAACAGTTTGAACAGACCAATACTGCAATAAAAAAGTGTCGTTCTTTATAAATTTTACTTTTTTTTTTTGCGACCTCATAGTAAATATAAGCCAGTAATTATGTCAATATTTAATACTGTAATATTAATCCTGATTCATAATTTTGGATTATTCAAACTAACCTAAATTGGTATTATCCGCAGTCAAAAGAAAAATGTCTAACAAAGATGCAAAAACGCTTAGGTTTTCCAGACAGTTCTTGTCTGAGTTTTGCAATAAAGATATGGGTTCTTCTAGAGGGGTATCTGGATCCTGATAAGCTGAAGACTAACATATCTCAAGTCACAGACTTGGCTGATTTCAAACATATTCTCAAGGACGAATTCGAATTGTTAAAAAAAGTCAGACCGCAAAATATCGTATTTCTAAATAATAACAACATACCTCTTTTACCGAATACTTGCTTACAAACTCTGGCAGACAGTACAACTGCTAAAACACCACTTATTGTTCATTACCCCCTCTCAAATGCAAATAGTAAATGAGCTTTTTTATTTCTCAGTTTTATTTTTCCCACTTAAAATAAGTGCTTATTAGTTTCCACCAAATGTCGTTTCGGTGAACTTCAATTATTTATGTTGTTCAGGCAAATGCAAAATACCGCATACCAGTGGTTCCTTAAGTTTATTACGAGAAGAAGTTGTAAAAAGATTTAAGGAGTTACAGACAAAAGAATTTTACTTTTTCAATGATGAAACAAAAGATGAGATTCGAAACGAGTATAGCTTTAATGTCCTAGTATCTCAGACCGAACCAAATGGTAACGACTATAATCTTAAGCTAAAAGTCAAAGTCGAAGGTAAAAAGTCTTATAGCAATTGGGTCCTTAAGGATGTGTTTAAAGAAATATTAGGACAACCAGATTACGTATCTCTAGGTGATATACCATGATTTAACGTCGATGGTCTCCCTCCGTTAGAACACCCATTTTCTGAGAGCGAATTAAAAATATTTATCAAAGAACTTCATACAATTTTTAATGCATTCCACAAAGAATTCAGTACTAATGAACCAACTGCCCATGTATATATTAATGCCTTCATGAAAGTTGCAGTTTGTTATACATGACCACATAAACAAATCGGCGAAGTTGAGCATAGAAATACCGCTGGATGGAAGTCGTGGGTATGGCTCTGTAGACTATATAGTGGAAATTGGTAGAATTTTGGTGCTGTTGTGTGAAGCAAACTCTGAAGATATGAACAAAGGAACAGCTCAGGTTCTTGTGCAAATGCACAGTGCGAGCGAAAATAAAATCTGTGCTCGGTTTATAATCACGTGATGAAAATCGTTAGAAATTCACTGAACTAGTGCATATATATGCATATTGAAGATCCTTTTTTTATCATTATCGTTGTTACGCATTTACTCAAATCTTTTCTCGTGTGTTATATTAGCATCAGCTTAACTTAATGACTATGTACCGTAGTGGAAACTGTAATATCCGACCTATTGAGCTATGTACATGAATTTCATAGGCAGAAGTTTGTCTGATTGGCTAATAAATTCAATTTAATTTTACATTATTTATACAGTTTAGAGTACTTT
>CAJVQA010002954.1:0-20626 GCA_910591915.1 Cetraspora pellucida
AGTTTTAACCATTCTAGTAGGTTTAGGTTGCAGATAAATTAGATAAATTAGATAATAATTTCATCTATAGTCTGAGTTTCATTCTTGTAAAAAAGTTGTAAATTGGCTCCAGCCTGTGTCAACTCATGTAGTTGCCCATAACAAATTATTAATAAAGATAAAGACAAAACCTTATCTTAATATCAAAAAAAAAAAACAAATTAGTATCCTAAGGGTGTGACAATCTAGTGAAGTGGTCAAGTTGCAACCCTTCAAATAGTAGGTTGGGTGTTCAAATTCTATCGACTGCAAAAATTTGGAATTACCTATATAATATTTATAAGGAAATTCTATTTTGACCCAGGTCAAAATAACCCCTTCTAAAATTTAAGGTTAGTGTGGGCTGTTAATGTTGGCCGGGTTTTTATATTAAAAAACCCTGGTCAGTATCAACATAATTTTGTCCACACTATTCCTAAATTTTAGAAAAGGTTATTTTGACCCAGGTCAGAATAGAATTTCTTATATTTATATTATGCAACTGTTACTAACAATTGGGTTAAAATATCTGTAATAGCAGTTATATAGCATGACTGGCAGATCATGAGGCATTCATATAAGTTACATGATATTGTTCTTTAAGACAAGATCTGTGGTTATATAAAGGAATGCAAACTGGCAATTGAATAATACAAACACTAGATAAGTTCTTGTAATTATATAAATTCATTAAAATTAGATAACAAAAAGTTTATTTGAGAAAACCCAAATAAAAAGGCAGCTAGATCTTCAACAATGCTACTGTAAAGGCTAGCCTAGAAAAATAAATACCCAGGTCTTAGTAATTAGACAGGCAAGAACCTCTAGCTTAGAAGTCTTGAAGGTACTGCTAACTAGACTACTAGAATAAATCAGAAAAAAAGAATATTGAGCTGATCTAATATATTAATAAACTAGTTGCAGTCTTATATAGGCCATCTGGATTAGGAGTTTAATAAAATTTAGGAGTATACTAAAGTACCAGAGTTATGCTATGAAGTAGATGTTGAGGTCTAAGTAAACTCTACAAGGGCATAGCAGTTTAATGGTTAAGACCTAATTGCAAATGTTGGTTCTGTCATAGTAATACTTAGGTCAGCTATAAAAATAAGTACAAAAGACTCTGAAGGGTTTATCTTTAGGAAAAATTAGTTCTAAAGTTGAGATGATGATCTGGGCATCTGAGTATGACCTAGTAAGTTAATACAAGTTACAGATTTAAAGGTTTAAAATAGAATACTTAAGCAATAGTATTAGGTATAGTTATTGGTAGAAAATCTTCAGATGAACTTCTTAAATAGATAATATAGAAAAGTTATATGTATAGCCAATTGTATACTTTCTAGTACTGATTTATTGAACCACAATACCAATAAATAATTAATAAAAGTCAAAAAACCAAAGAGGTAACCTATTACTAAAAAAAAAAAACAAATTAGTATTCTAATTTCTGGCATAAACCTTATTATAGAATTATATAACTTTTAACTTGTTAAGATTATTACTAGTTATAGCCTTATATAACTAGTTTAAATAAAATCTTAAATAGAACAAAAAAAAACCTGCTTATCTTTACTTTAAAAATTTTATTATGGTCTTATTAATTTTTTATTAATCAAAAATATTAAAAATTAATTTTTCAAAATATTTATACAATTACCTTTTAATATTATTTCTAATACTTCTACTCAATCAATTACTATTTTTTTATGAATAATACAACTTGGCATTATAAAGACCTAACTACAATGCAAAATATAGTCAATAATACATCTATTCTTTATAAACTTAACAATATTAAGATAAAGTTTTTTAAATCTGATCTTATTTATATTAAAACAAATTATCTACCTTATCTTTAACTATAATTACTATTAATAATTAAACTATTTCACCTAAAAAATTCCAAAATATTATCTAATACTTAGTCATATTCTATGATAAAAATAGCTTCTTAAAACCAACTTTTGATATTGTCTTTAACAAAATTAAAAGCTTTTTCAACTTTATTAAATACAAAAAAATTATATCCTTACAAATTTTACTTTTTTTAAACTCATTTTTCAACTTTCTCTTAAATATTTATTACAAATAACTTCAATATACAAAAATATTTAAACTAAATTCTTTTATTTTTTTACTATTGAATCTAAAAAAAATACTAATATTAGCAACAAATACTAACAATATTATTCTTACTAACATACTATTTTTTAATATACTAACTCTTAACAATGTAATACAAAACCTAAGTGCTTCTAATATTGAACATATCTTTAACTCTACAACTTTGCTTAATTTTATTAGTATTTTTTAAATTAAGGCTTGGCTTCTTAAAATCTAGTAATCTAATTTTATATTAGATATACTAAATACTTATTATCTTAAAAAACAAAATTTTATTTTAATCTTTCATCTTTTTAGCTTGCAATACACAATAATATATTTTCAAACTTTCTATTTTCATCAAAAATTTTCACTAAATATTATACAATATATAAAATATTTTCTTCAAAACTATTCAATTTATTTATTAAAAGTTTAATTTAAACAAATTACAATAGCAGACAATTTATATTTCTTTTAATAAAATAATATATGTTTTTAGACAAATAAATCTAAACAAGATTATCAATCAATATGGTTTACACAAATTATCTCTTTTAACCAAAATAACAATATTATTACAACCTGGTCCTATCTAATTTTTTTCTCTAAAAACTTTTTATCAATTTAATAAACCTTTTTTTCTTTACTTTAGATATCTTTTTTTTTACAAATTCTTTACCTTATAAAAAAATGCATACATAAATAATAAAGAAAATTACAGAAAATATACTGAATATTATATATATAGACAGAATAATATAGTTATATAATAAATTAATACTAAATAAATATATTAAAGTAATACAGAATAATCTTTGATACAGAATTAATGCACAATAAATATATTGAATTGATATGAAATGATTTTTGGTACAGAATTAATGCACAATAAATATATTGAATTGATACAGAATGATCTTTGGTACAGAATTAATGCATAATAAATATATTAAATTAATACAGAATGCTCTTTAATACAGAATTAATGCATAATATATATATTGAATTGATACAAAATAATCTTTGGTACAGAATTAATGTACAATAAATATATTGAATTGATATGGAATAATCTTTAATACAGAATTAATGTACAATAAATATATTAAATTGATACAGAATGATCTTTGGTACAGAATTAATGCACAATAAATATATTGAATTAATATAGAATAATCTTTAATACAGAATTAATGCACAATAAATATATTAAATTGATACAGAATGATCTTTGGTACAGAATTAATGTACAATAAATATATTGAATTGATATGAAATGATTTTTAATACAGAATTAATGTATAATAAATATATTGAATTGATACAGAATGATCTTTAATACAGAATTAATGCACAATAAATATATTGAATTGATACAAAATAAACTTTAGTATAGAATTAATATTTTATTTAAAAATAAATATACAAAGCATTATAGAATTATATAATTTTTTTATCTAATATATAGTATTCATTATCAATTTTAAAAAATCCTATACATCTCTTGATTGCTTTAACATTAATAAAATCTTTATGTCCAAAATAGTAAAATTTTTTTAATCCAAATGTATATGTTTTTTTATCATATACATTAGCCCATTCAATATATGCAAGTATTACACTTGCATTATTATGTTTATAAACAAAATACTACAAAATTCTACCAAAAAACTGTTTGATTACAAGTCTTTTAGTTTTTTGACTTTGCTCAGATACTTTTAATTCACACTATAAAATATTAAAATTTAATTAAATTAAGTTTAAAATATATTATTAAATTATAATATAAATACCATTATACAAGAATTATCTCATGATATAACTTCATTTTGCAAAGACATTTTTGATCCAATTATATAACCATTAGCAGTACATAAACATGCATATTTTTTACCATTACATTTTAACTATATAGAAAAAATAATATTATAATTTAAATATATATAAAATATAATCTTATATTATAATAATAAATAACTTACTTGTATTGCTTGAATTTTTGAACTATAACTTTCTTGGTACCATTGAAGTAAATGTTTAAATTCAAGACTCTTTTGATCAATTGTATAATATTTTGTAGACCACCAAAGTTCTTCACCTTCACTATTAGTTTGATAAAACACTTTATCACCAAAATCTATTTTTTTATAATCTTTATAATAATAATCATCTGATATATATTTTAAATGATTAAACTGCTCTAATAAAAGAATATTATTAATTAAATTTGTATAAGGATTAAGATGTGAATTAACCAATGGTTGAAGTATTCCAATTAAACATTCCATTGGATATTGCCAATGTGTCTATGAAGGACCACATTGATGAATTGAATAAGCAACATGAAGTAAATAATAAAATGTTATAGTAAATACAAAAGTCATTCTTGTTATATTGATTATAAACTCTAAATAATTATATAAAATATTATTATTTTATTTATTTATTTTAAAAATATAAAAAAATAAAAATACCTTTCATTATGTAAAAAAATTTTTTGTAATAATGAATCTATATCATTAATATTATATATTGTAAGTGAATATTGATAACATTTTTGAACAGCAAGTATATATAAAGCCCATCCTTCTATAATTCTAAAATAAGTATTAATAAAACATATAATTGTAATTTATAATAATATTTAATATACTTACTTTTCATTCATATAGGGAATTAGCAAAGAAATTGAGTAAAGAATTGTCTAATTCATCTATTCTTCTGCTTTAAATTCTTTAGAATATTTAATATTTATTGGAGGTTGACCAAATTCTGATGACATGCTTTTTATATTATTAGACATATGTTTTCAATTTTTTCCCAAATATTAGATTTTAGAAAATATATATTATTATTATTTAATTCTGTTTTTGTTGTAGGAAAAAACTGTCCAGACCAATAATAGTAGATTGCAGGTATTACTTCTTCAAAAAATAAATATATTATATCTGTAGGAAATGATTGTGAAAATCATATTGTATTAAGTTCTAATAAAATGCATTTACCTTTAATTCCTAAAAAAATTATTATTAATTAATTTAATTAATTAAATTTTTAATTTATATAAAATTATAAAATTACCTTGTAAGTTTGTTTGTCTATTTTTTTAGATTCAGAATGTATTTCTTTAATATTTGTAACATTTTCACTATACTCTTTATGAGATCACATTGGAAGATTTAAAATATCATAAGATAAAGAATGTAAACTTGAATTTAATGAGTTGTAAATATGATTATGATATATACCACAAATATTGAAAAATCAGCAAGCCATATATGAATTATGACCTGTTAAATTTAAAACTTTTGCAATTGCTAGAATATCACTAGTCCACATAATAGTATGTGCTTATAATAAAAATTTTAGATTACTATAATCAATAATTTCAACTTCACCTATTAATATAATAGTATTATTAATTTATTTATTTTAAACCAAAAAATTATTAATTAATAAATATATACATTCCAATATTTTAAGCTTATTAACTAATAATCGAAAAAATGAATCCATTTTTTTAGGACTATTTGGTTTAGGAATTATTCTGGCAATAAGCAAATTTTCTTTTTTTACATGTTCATCAGGAGGTAAGTTTGCATTAATATATAAAAAAACCCAATAATCATTTCATTTTTGTTGAAATATTTGGTAACCATCAGTTGATTCAATAAGACATATATCATAAGGATTAGAAAAAAATCCTTCTTGACAAAGCTCTTTATATAAAATACCATCAAAAATATCATTATAAGATTTTTCATTAGAATGGTATGTGGATCTATATAAAATTTTCTCAACATAATTTTGATTTTTAAATTAAATTTTAAACCGATCCTTAAGAGAAAAATATATAGCATTTTTGTAAGCCTTTTGCTTAAGAGTGCCTTGGTTAATATAATGTGGTTTATTACATATAGGACAATTGGTAAGTTGCTCATATTGTCCAATAAATGCACAGCTAAATCTATACATATATTAATAAATGTTGCTGTTAAAGTAACCATATTAGCTAAAAATTTTTTTCAGAATATAATGTTATGTTTTCACAATCGAAAATTTCTAATATTTCTTGATACATTTGATTTGTCAAAGTTCCTTTTTGTGCTTTAAATTCAAGTAATTTAAGAGCTTTTTTTATTGAATCATTTAAATCTTCTAATTCTGATTCTGTATAATTCAACAGTAAGTATAAATAATAATAAATTTAATTAAATATTAATATTTGAGTATTACCAAAATTGTTTAAAAAATATTCAATAAAATTATTATCATTCTCAAGTATTTCTTCTAATTCTGAATTTGATTCATAATCAGATAATAATGATTTAGATTTATTATGAAAATAAAGTAATTCCGAATTGGATTCAGAATTGGATTCAGAATTGGATTCATTAAGATTAGGTAATTCAATTTCAAATTCATTATTAATATCTAATTGCATATCTCCAGAATTACTTAAATTGCAAAAAAAAATTAACAATTAAAATTAATTAATTAATTAATTAAAATAAAAAATTAATTATATACCTATTATTTTCATTACTATTTAATAGTATTAGATTAACATATTCATCAATTTTTTTATTAATTCATTGAAAATATCATTGCTTCTGTAAATGAGAATCTTATATTTTTTTTTGTAACTAACAGCCATTTTTATTTTTGTTTGAACAATAATTACATTTGCACAAATATTTTTTGTTTTTATGATTAGTAGAAGACATTTTAATAGTTAATCAATAAAAAAAATAAAATATTTATACTTATATTTATTTATTTTATAATTACGTAAGATCAGTATTATTGCATTAATGCATCAGTATATAAAATCTAAATTATAAATCATGTTTACAAAAATGTGCACAATGTGCAAAAGATAGATTTCAAAAAATTTTATATACTGTGCACATCATATACAGTAATTTTATACAATGTATTGCATTATTGTTATTTATACAAAATTATAATAAAAAATAACTTCAGTAATAGCAAATTGTTATAATCACTTTTAAGCCAATATATGCTATAAGTATGCAATACAAAAATATTTATTTTTTACAAAATATTTATGAAAAAATAAACATTTATTTACTAAAATATTTATATAAAAAAACATATTTATTAATTAAAAGATATATTAGTGAAATATTAAAAATATTTAAGTAATTACCTTTTAATATAGTTAATAAATTCTACCTAATGCTTTTTGCTAAAATTTTCTAACTATGTAATTGTAATGTTATCTATTAAATCAAATAATATCCAATTATTATTAAGCACTTCTAATAGCTCAACTAAATGTGGCCCAGATGTTGTAAATATTTAAAGCTTTCTAGCTAATATATTACTAGCAAATTCAGGTATTTGAATTGTTACTTTATCAGAATCTATTGTTTTTTTTCTTTTATTTGTATTATTGGTAATTTGTTTAATTTCTAAAGAATTGAAATTTTTTTGTTCAATGTTTAATAGTTCATAAATTGTAATCTTTCCTAAAAGAAGAGCATTAACTTAAGATATTGCTTTTGTTCCTTTTTGTCTTGTTGCTAATTTTTTTATACAATTTTTCAAATATGTATAGGCTTGATCAAATTTATAGAGAATTCTCAAAGATATTCATCAAGAAATCTCTAAGGTATAAGAAATAATATCATTATTGTTAATAGATTCATAACATGTACTTATAAGTATATTAAAAGTATTTATTTTTTCTTCTATTGTTTATATAATTTGCTCATTAGATAGAATGTTAGAAGGTAAGAGTGGTACTTTTCTTAATAATATAATTTGTTCTTGAATGTTACTATTTTCAATTTCTAATAATGTTTCTTGAGTATTATATCTTTCCAAATAGGATTCTAAATCAAGAGCACCTTTAATTGATAAATAGCAAAATTCTGTTTGAATTAAGATAGAATTTTGCTTTATTATAATTTTTAAAATTTTAGCAATCTCTTTATAGTATGTAAATTTTGGTACACTTGAGTTAGGATCATAAAAAGGAGCAACTACTGGAAGGCCTGCTTCTAATGATCGAAACTTATAATATAACTTTGCAACTTTTAGCCTATTTTCACTAAGTGCTTTATTTTCAAATACTTCATACTCCATTAAAAAACCTAATGGACTTACATGACCAACTATAGCATCTTCTAGGTTCACAAGTACATATTCTGGAAATTGAATTTTATTTACTAATTCTTTAACATAAGTATAATTAACAGGCTTCAGTGTTGTATTTTCTTCTTTATTTTTAAGTACTGCTTTACATTTTTCAGAAAAAATTTCAATTTTTTCTATATTTGAATTATAAGCAATTGCACTTAACATTAAACAATTGCTGACGATATTAGTATAAATTCCTTTAAGTTTAGAACATTTTGAATGTTGGCTTTTAATAATTTTAGATATAGATTTTGATATACCTAAAATATATAAAAAAAACTTTAGCAAAAGAGAACAAATAAATAAATAAATAAATAATTACTAATAGACATATGTTGCTTTTTGATAGAAGTTTGCTCATCTTTGCCTTTATTATATCTTCCATCTTTATCATATTGTTGCCTTTATCATTTTTGTTACCTTTATTATATTTGTCATCTTTACCATTTTTGGCACTTTTATCATATTTATCAACTTTATCATATCTGTCATTATTTTCTTTATATCTGTTATTATTCTCTTCTTTATACCTATCACTATTCCCTTCTTCGTATGTATTACTGCCCTCTTTATTATATTTATCAACATTTAATAATTAAAAAAAATTATTAGTAATTTATTTATAAGTATTAGTTTTATTATTTTTACTATAGATTCTATTATCTTTATTTAAAGAAAATATATAAAGCTCTTCATATTTGATTTTGTAAATCCTTTCATCTTTGCAGAGATTCTGGCTTACTTCTAATACAGTCTGGGATTTTTCCATATTTGATATTTCCAAATATTGCAATGATCTGCATTGTACAATGATACAAAAATTTTCTAGAATCATTGAATAGAACTAAACATGATTGGTTAAAAATTTTTCTTATAAGTGCTAGTTCAAAAATGAAAGAACGAAGCGAAAGCCTTAACTCAAGATCTCTAACTGGATTATAACAATCAAACAAAATTATCTATTTTAATATTACTATATTTTGAAATAATAAGCCAACTTAATTTGTATGAATTAAGGCTTTAGAATGTATTGCTAGTCAGATTTTTAATCTTTAAAAACAGTTTTGGTTTCGAATGCTTACCAATAATAGTTTTTAAACCATAAATTATATATTATTCAAAGTTATTTTTTTTTCTATTCAGCATTATGTAGTTAACCTATAATTTAAATATTTTATGTAGAGTGCAAAATTAGATTAATTACCATCGTGCTGTAGTAAGGTGGCGTAAGTACTATAAAGTTCTTTGATAATTTATCATAATTTATGAATGTAATTTGTTTTAAACTATATTTTTTAAATTTGAAAAGCATTAGATGACTTCTCTTTACCTGAATCAGAAGATAACAATCGATCAAACTTTCATTTTGAGATAAGATGTATTCCAACTTTGTTATGCCCTTGAGACCAACTTTAACAGCATGCATTTAGAGAATTATAAGAAAAAAAATGCATTTATAGGGTCATAAATATATTTAGGTCCGAATTTGAGTATGAATTTAAGAGGGTGTGCATTTATAGAAAGTGCACTTATGGAGGTTTCGCTATATATGACAGATTTGTTGAAAGTCGTTCATTTATCGATATTGAAAGTAAGTAATATTCCAGTATTCAGCCATCAAGTAAACAATTATATGCGTGAGAGTGAAAACCTGAAACTTTATTTAATGATTTACTATGATTGGTTACAGGTTTCACTCTCACACACTCATTTTCTGTTCAAATGGTTGTGGAATTACAAAAAAAAATAATACTGTGAAACTTCTATAAGTGCATACTCTTTCTAAATGCACACTCAAATTCAGGCCAATATATATATATGACCTGTAAATGCACCTTTTCTTATAGTTCTCTAAGTGCATGCTGTTAAAGTTTGGTCCAAGAGTGTGTGCACTTATGATTTTACTATACTTAAAAGTGGAACGCAGAAACTTCATTGGGTAAAAGAATATTGAAATAGTTTTGAGACTGACGAAGTATGTCTAATTGTTAATCTGGTAAAGGTAGAAACCATAATTAATATAATCTTGTATCATTAATATTAATAATTTATTATTTATTTATTTTAATTTCCTAGCTCAATTTTATTTTCAAGTTCATCTTGATATAAATTTCTAATATTATGTAGTATTTCTTTTAATTGATTACGAGTTTTTTGCTGTAATCTATGATACTTCGAACGATTTGGAATATTGCTAGAATTTAGCAACGAATCGATAATTGTTAAAAGTTCTTTTTTTGTTAAGTTTTCTTCATTTATAGCAGCAGCTTTTTCCTGGGCAGTAATAGGTATTGGTCGAGGTAAGGAATTTAGCTTGTTGGTTTTAAATGTCTCATTAATAAGCATTATTTGCCTTTCACATGCCAAATTACTAAAATTTTTCAGTTGCTCACTAAGTAGATACTCCCCTCCAAGACTTTCAAATATGCGATTATTATCTTGAGGGTTCAAAAACCTGGTTCTCCGTAGATGAACTCGAAATCTCTGGGATTCTAATGTATAATCTGGACGTATTCAACTGCCTAATGATTCATTATCTGTATGCCCAATCATATCAAACAATGCATGATGCAGCTAATAATTATTTAAAAAATTGTAAGTATTTCTTTTTTTCTTTTTTTTTGAATACAGATCTATTGTATTAACCTTAATGAATTTTGTACAGTTACGTGCTGCTATTTTCCAATGCTTTTGCAAAGGTACAGGCGGAATTAAGGCCTTTAAAGATTTATTGATTTCTTCGAGAATGGCATCAAGGCCTTGATGCTGATTATGATATCCTGATCATGAAATAACTGAGTATAGTTCTATACACTGTTTAATCTCAGGATTTAATCGCATCAATTGCTCTTCATAAGTTATTTCAATTAAACGGTACATAGGATGTCTACGGCCAGACCATATTGGAGCAAACATACATCTAGCCGCATTTATCAACAACAGTCGATTGTTTCTAACCCCTATACGAAAATTAATGATTGCCTGTAGATAGGTAAATGTCTATAATATTTATTAGCCAAAAAGTATTAGTTAATGCTTAATATCTCATGAAAATCTTACTTGTTTGAATTTTAATTTGTATGTATAATCATTTTGTTCTTTTGCCCACTCTAGATAGTTATCAACTGAGGGATTTTCAGTCGTAACTACGTACAACCATAATAATTTACATGTAACAGCATGTCGGTATATATTGCAAATAGAGTTCTATGATTTATGATGGTCAGCATATTTTTTAAAGAACCCAAGTTGATTTTTAGTTCTGTATCCTTGAAGAGTAGTGAATTGTTTAATATCAATATTCCTTAAAATAAGTCGAATATTAGAATTTTCAAAAAAAAAAGATATTATCCGTATTAATTTAAAAGAAAAAAAATTAATACCAATTTAATTCTACGAATGCCTTAAGCATATTCATTTCTTCGTGCAAAGCTCCGGGAATCAATATAAGCCATAGAAAGTTCTTTCTAATTTTTTGAGCAAGAGTATAAGGAATGCCATCACAAGTTACAGATAGCCATCTTCATGCTCCTTGGCCTATTTCTGTAATGTTTTGTATATATTCTAAAACCTTTCTTACATTATTTATTAAATTAGGATTGAATTCTAATGAATCTGGTATATACATTTCAGGAACTATAATACTATTCTCAGGTTTTGATTTTTGTGTAAGACTAATACGATCAATATAAGAACTTTTTGGTTCATGAGTATACGTATGAGACCTTATAACAAGAGATTTTGATTAGGTGTCTATATTATTAATCGGCATAAATTTATTAGCAAATTCTTATTGTAAGGCAGCCTATGTGTCTAATTTTTCATTACATTGAGGACAATTGTGTTTTTTATTATCAATATTTTTTGTATTACATTTTTTGCACCATTTAGACTGACATCCGACACCTTTTTGATTTTTTATAGTTAGATCTATTGTATTGGCTTTTTCATTTTTTTCAGCAATAAGTTCTTTTAAAATTGATAATAAGTATACTTTTAATTCTAGCTCGTGGTCTGCTTGGATTTCAGGTGTGATATAATATAATTTTTCATACTGTTCATCCGTTAGTGAAATGTAAAGCCAAGGTGCGATTGTACTCATTTTGATTTATATTTAATGTGCCGAAACTTGTAACTATATGATAGATAACAGTATTATACCTGCGATCAAGATAATTATATTGACCGCATTGTTCATTATCGAAAGCTAAAAATAAGAGCCCTTTAGGTAATGGTTCACTTTCACTTGCTAATGATTCTAACCAATTAATGAATTTTGTATAACCACCCGAACTAATTATATGGTTATCAATATCAATTATTGTTTTAGATCGTGCTAGAGAATATTTGATTCCTGTTATTGCTAGATTTATTTCTGATATATAGTTTTTGTGTCTCGATCCATAGATAGCATCAATAGCAACCATTATTTTAAAAATATTTTCATTTAAAGTATGATCATTATTGCTATTACTATCATTACAAGTGAGAACATTAATAAATTTAACAACAATGAGATTATGATTAGCTAACCAATTTTCGGGTGCAAAATTTAATAAATTATCAAGAGAAAATCGTTGCTTATTTAAAATCAAGAACTCTATATTATTATAGACGTTCTGTCATTTTTTGTTTGCAATTTGAATTATGGAATCAATTCTTTTTTTTTGACTGTCATAATGATTTTCCCATTTATGTTTTAGTGTATTATTTTTTTTAGTTAGCTTTTTATTTACTTTTTCTATTTCTTGAACACATTCCCAACTCTCGATTACATAATCGTATGCATACTCTAATTGATTTTTAAGATCTTCTATCTCGCTTATTTTCGAATTTAACTGTAATCGAAGTAAATAAACTTGACTTTCAAGAGCATGCGACGTAATATCAGATACTTGAATGCCAATTTCACAGGTCTCATTAGTAATTTGTACACTGATCTTATCAGTTTGAATGCCAATTTCACAAGTATTTTTTTCCCCTATTTTATAAGCATGCTCCATACGAGCTTGTTTTTCAACCAATTCATTTTCAGAATCATCATGTAATTGTCACTTTTGTTTATTTTGTTTATTAGATAATTGCGAATAATTTGCATTTAAAAGAACTTGTCGTAAGAAATCGAATACAATAAGTTGGTTATAGTGTTTTTCACATAAAAAAAAATCTTCTAAACGTGTTTGAATTGGAATTAATTCAGGAAAAAAGCTATTATACAAGGGAAGACGACTTTTTGCTAATTTACTACCTGCATGCCGAATTGTTTGAGACTCTTTAGTTTCACATGGTAACAACCCAGAACTATCATGCAACAAAACCGAAGCAGCCAAAGCGCAAGGTAATTTATATGCTAGCTGTTGTTGATGTCATTGATGCTGATTGGATTCCACTAATAAAAAAATTAAAGTGATTATGAAAATGTCAGGTGAATTATAATAAAAAAGTCGAGTAAATTTATTACATACTTGTTTTTGACCAACTTTTTATATAGCTTGTTTTTGAAATTGGTACAATAATAATAAAAGATCGATTTTCAATATTCCTAATCAAACAAAAACTACGTAATGATGACTATTGGAATGTATATAATACTAGAATGATTATTATTACAAAAAAAAGTGTGTAACTAGTGGCTTTCAAAGAACAAAAAGTACTACTAATAATTAAAAAAAAAATAAATTCTCTGTATTTTGCTAGTACAGATTTTATCATAAGAAAGTATGGGGCTGGTAGTAGTGTAGGTGGTTGATTATTCGCTTTTCTAGGAACAAAGAAACAAAGTACTTCTAATATTAAAAAATTTTTAAATTCTTAGTAACCTCAACAAAAAAACCTATACCTTTATAGTAACTACAAGGTTACTTATTCTAGATTTCTATTTTCTAAGGATTCGCTATGTTACAACGACAATTGTTTAAATTTAGCATGTGAAAAATGTTAAAATCAGGTGAATGTGGTTGATATATTATCTTCTAAATATGGAAATATCATCTATATTTACTAAAAACCATGCTTGAAGACAACTTCTACATACATTAAATATTATCTCAAGCTGGATTTAAAAAAACAAAGTAAAGTACAGTCAGGCCTCCCTAAATGCATAGTCTATAAAAACATCTCTAAATGCATGGTCTTGTTTTGCCCCAACCCATATAATACATATAGATTTTTACCTCTCTAAATACAAGATTTTTTGATTTTTTTTATATAGGCCCCTCGGCTATGCATTTAGAGAGGTTTAACTGTATTACCTTCTCCTATGATCCAATATTATTCGAACTAAGATATAAAGAAGCCATTGTAATGCTTTCACAAAGTGCATCTCTGCTAATGTATTCTCTCCTTACGATCCTTACAATCTAAAGCTAGAACAGTGTTTTCACTAATACTATTTTCCTTCTTCTAATCCAACCAAGACCAAAAAAGTTAGGGTAGTGTATTTGTAAGGTGCACCTGTTAATATATTTCCATCTTCTGGTCCAAGATTATTCTAAGATCCAAGAAAGTTAGCATGGCATCCTTCTGTCCTTACAAAGTAACTTTATTAACCCAGTTACTTTTTCTGATCCGCATTTATGAGTATAATTCCAAGGCTTCTTTTTTTGATTCTAAATACTGCAGCGATTGTTCAAGAGAATTCAAGTTTTAATATTCTGAGAAATTTGTCTCAATAAAAAATTTGTATGCTTTTTCTCTCACATTCTCAAGAATATTACTAATATGAGACACCACTACATTACAAAGAACATTTAGACATATAACATCTAATATTACAAAAGTATTCATAAAAAAAAAAAAAACCTTAAAGATCCACGATTTATACTCATTTCTATGCTAGCAAGACTTTCAAACCTTAATATGCAATGTCGCAAGGCTGTAATAAAAAAAAAAGTAGTAATAAAAGTGTGAAAAGTCAGTAAACTAAAAAACTATAAACTTTAAATTGCCTTTTTTCAGGTCTCATTTACTTCATTAAAAAAAAATGATTACAATTAATTTTTTATTGATTATAAAACCTTGCATCTTCTACTTTTCACGTATACAATTATTAGTATCGATAGATATCATGAAATGTCTCAAATTTTTGGTTAAAAAGTATGGACCGTGAGCCAATAAAAATTTGTAAAATTTTATAGACTATTCTGGAATCAATTTTTAATGTTCTATAATGAGATCTGTTACATGAAATGCAATCTGCCAAATTTGGAAAAATCTCGGACTGTAATATGTTATCTATCTTACTAGATATTTTGCTTGCAAAATCAAAATCTTCATTTGATTCCAACTTTTGGTAAAAAAACTATTTTTAACTATTATCTGCATATTTAATTTCAATTTCATTTGCCAAAAACTGGATGCATTTAATATAGTTATTGATATTGAATAATCTTGCCAAGTAGAATGAGTGCATTAAGTTGTTGATAACATATTCTAAAAAATAAAAAAATAAAATTATTAAAAAATTTATATTTTAAAAAAAAAATTATATAGGAATAAATTAAACAGAACTCGAGGCTCAGATTTTGTAAAAAAAGAAAATTAGAATAAAATAAATTAATTAATTAATCTAATTAAATAGAAATAAATTAAACAGAACTCAAGACTCAAGTTTTGTAAAAAAATTATAATAGAAATAAATAATTAAATAAATTAATTAAAATAAAATTAAACAGAACTCAAGACTCAAGTTTTATAGTAATAAAAAAAAAGTTAAACAGAACTCGAAACTTGAGTTTTGTAAAAAAAAAAATTAGAATAGAAATAAAGAATTAAATAGAATTAAATTAAATAGAACTCGAGACTTAAGTTTTGTAAAAAAAAAAATTAGATTAGAAATAAATAATTAAATAAAATTAAATTAAATAAAATTAAATAGAACTCGAGACTTGAGTTTTGTAATAATAAAGGAAATAAGCTAAACAGAACTTGAGGCTTGAGTTTTGTAAAAAAAAAAAATTAGAATAAAAATAAATAATTAAATAAAATTAAATAAAATTAAATTAAATAGAACTCGAGCCTCAAGTTTTGTAATAATAAAAGAAATAAGCTAAACAGAACTCAAGGCTCGAATTTTGTAAAAAATAAATTAGAATAGAAATAAATAATTAAATAAAATTAAATTAAATAAAATTGCACAAAACTCAAGACTCGAGATTTGTAGTAATAAAAGAATAAGCTAAACAGAACATGAGGCTTGAGTTTTGTAAAAAAAAAATTAGAATAGAAATAAATAATTAAATAATTTACAAAATACAAGACTCACATTCTCTTAAAGTTTATAATAAAAATAACTAATTACTCATTTTAAAATATATCTAAAAAATTATAAAGAAAGCAACTCCTATTTATATATCCTTCAAGTTCTAATTAAGCTTTAAACTTTAAGTTATATGAATTAGCTTTATTATTAAATGTAATTATAATAAAATTACATTATTACAATAACTAGATTATTTAAACATGTAAGCATACAAAATGACATAATTTAGCAATAATTATAATAAAGCTAAATAGTTACAATAACTATATTGTTTAAATATATAAGTATATAGAATGACATAATTTAGCAGTAATTATAATAACGAAAATAAAATTGTCTAAACATTAAAGTATATGTAATAATATTAAACAACAATGTTAAATTAAGGTAATAAAATAAATAATTAATTATTAAAAAAACTTTTTTAAAAAGTAAAAAAAAAATAATAATAAATTATAAAAAAAAGAACAAATTTTGAGTTATAAGTCTTCTTTATAATAACAAATCTTGAGTTTCAGGTTTTTTTTATAATAACAAAGCTTGAATTTTGGGTTCTCTTTATCATTGAAAAACTGAACTCGATTTATTATTTGTATTTATACTATTAGTTGTGTCAATCAACCTGGTAATACTGGTAGTAAATTCACAATTTTCAACTCTGAACCAGATGACTATAATATTTGTTTTTTTTAGAAATATCAAAAAGTATTGTAAATCTTTGATACAAATTTTATATATATATATTTTTTTTAATAGATGTGACAAATAATCAGTTCAATTCAAATAAGAATCAGGAACAATTCTCTATTGGCGATGATTAAACACAACTGAATCGTAAACCTACACAACATTCTCAAAGACTTCAAGCTGGCAAGTATTACATTAAATTCTTTTATATATTTATAATTTAATAGTAATTTTATTATTTGTCTATTTCAGTATTTAGAAACAACCTGATGGTAGATCTCAAATCATATTTGGATAAATTATTAAATAAATTAAATCAAATGAAATGTTATAGATTTTTTTTTGCAATTATCATTCTTATTGCTATTATTTATTTTACTCATTATTACTATTATTATTAAATTATCAATAAAGTGCTGGCTGCATCTGTAAGTTTGCCCATGCAATGTTGAGATTTGACATTTAAATACCATTTCTTTTCATAAAAATATGCATTGTTAAAAATATTTTGTATATATTTTTTGTTTTGTATATATAGTCAAATTTTCATTAACTTAACAATATTTAGAGGTTTGATCCAGTCGAAATATACATCCTAATATTCATTTGTTCTGAGTTGTGATCAAGAATATAATATGCTAATGTTTATTTTTTTTTATATTTTAAAATTAATAAAAACCATCTTGCATATGAAAAATAAAATTGGAATGAATAATAGTTATATACTGTGCATACTTTATAGCAAAAACAATTTTCCCAATATGGATAGTACCATAATTTTGTTACAGGCATGCCAATTATTAGATGTTATTTATCAGATTTGTTACCTTAAAGTAATAAAATAAATAATTAATTATTAAAAAAAAAATTTATAAAGTTAAAAAAAATATAATAATAAATTATAAAAAAAAAGAACAAATCTTGAGTTACAGGTCTTCTTTATAATAACAAACCTTGAGTTTTGGGTTTTCTTTATCATTGAAAAACTGAACTCAATTTATTATTTGTATTTATATTGGTTATCTTATAGTATCTAGAAAATTTGTACCAGGTTTGGTCTGAATAATCATTCAGATAATTAGATTAGAATTATTCTATAACTGTATAATACTAAAGAAATTACTCATTCATTATAGAAGTATATTTTAATATTGTAATCATTATACTTCACTTTTTTGCAGTTAGCTATTGGGTATTTGCTATATTGAATCTGTACCTATGCTAATAAATGCTTACACCAATCTATAAGTATCGAGACCTATTAAATCTAGTAACTTTGTAAAACATGAACATTAATATTAAAGAAGACAGATGCTTTTAAGCAAGTTCATGAGTTTCAAGAAAATTTAACAATGTAATGCATCTGACCAGAACTTATCCAGTTCACAGATAGTTGGGATAATAGAAATACGAATCGTTTTGTGGCATTTAATTAAAACTTATTTGATTAACATATTTGTCAAAAGCAAATTAGCAATTTAAAAAAGTTTGTTTTTTGGAATTTCGAAAGCAAAAGCTGTAAGATAGTGAATTGACTGTAAAAAAAGTTTGTTATAAAAAAATTGCTATGCTTATTATGAATCTATAACTAAAATATTGCAAAATTTCACATTTTGAATCCATTGTATTCAGAGTCTACATTATATATATTATGTATATATTTTTTTTAATTGACAAAATCTTTACATTAATCAAAGTTGCTTAATTTGTTAAGTGATTATCCGAACTATCATCTGGTAAATATATGAACACAACCTGATACACATTTTCTGAATACTACTTTATGTTATTTTGATCTAATTATATATATAATTTTTTCTTTTAAATAAATAATAATTTATTAATAAAACCTACACCTTATATAAATTTGATTAGGTCTGGTCAGATAATTATGATTCAGAAATTTAGGGCTATGCATAATTGATTAGTATGTTTATAAAATCTTAATATTATGTTTGATTAAGTAATTAAGATTTAGGGCTTTGACTATACATAATCAGTTGATATGCTTAAAACTACAGATGAGAGAGAAATTATTTTTGAATTTTTTAATAATAATTTTAATAATAATTTTTACATTCTCAATATTTATATATTTAAATATCAAATAACTATTTTATTTGATTTAGCTTAGTTTCAATTAATTTTTAATATAATTAAATTAATTTTGAATATTAAAAAAACTAATTTTACTAACATTTATATTAAATAATTTCTACAATTTTTACAAATTTAACAAATTATTTTATTAAAAAAGTAATTTCTCTCACATCTATACATATACTATAATTTAATAATAAAACTTACACTGAATATAGTTTGATCAAATAATTCCAAACATTCTCTGAAGTTTGAGGGTGTTACTAGCTGATTTTGGTTATTATAAAAAATATATAAAGTATAATTTTAATAATAAAATTTGCATATTGATTTGATCAGGTAATTACAGGGCTATGCTTAATTGGTTAGTATGTTCATAAAATCTTAATGTTTAAAAATATATATAATTTAATAATAAACTTACATTGCATATAGGTTTGATCAGTTCAACAAGTAATTACTATTTAGGGATTCAAGAAATCGATTAGTGCACATGCTAATCTAATTGGTTAATTTCAGGTACTGTATCGATTAATCTGTATTATATGCTTCTGAATTTTCAGCTTTCAGCAGTTTTAATATACAATGTAAATTTTTTTGTAAATTAACAGTAAAAAAATTACTAAACTACTAATTAGAGCACATAGACTATTTAACCTTCTATCTATTGCTTTATATAAAGACTAATTTTTATTAATCAAAAATTAACAAGTTATTTTCTTTTAGAAATTCCAAACTTCAGGTTTTGTTATAGTACCAGTATATAAAGACATTAATTTTTATTAATCAAAAATTAACAAGTTATTTCCTTTTAGAAATCCTAAACTTCAGGTTTTGTTATAGTCCAGTATATAAAGACATTAATTTTTATTAATCAAAAATTAACAAGTTATTTCCTTTTAGAAATCCCAAACTTCAGGTTTTGTTATAGTCCAGTAAGCTATAATTAGCATCAAGTACTGTATATAGTATCCAAAGCCTTATTCAAGTTCTCTATTTTTTTAAAAAAATTGAAACTATGATACTGTGAATACTATATGTAGAGAATATATTATATGAAAGTAATAAATAAAATATAGTTATACCTCCAAGTACTATTTAAGAATTAAGTCAGATGTGTAGTAAATAATACTCGGATCTTAATTAAAGGGAATAGAACATGCATTCTATACTTATTATAATGAAACTATTAAGGTGGTTTCCACACTATAACAGAGTAATTTCTTAGAATGTTTTAATTTTTATTATTATGTATAATGTTATAATAGATAAATTTTTTAGTCT
>CAJVQA010002955.1:0-20626 GCA_910591915.1 Cetraspora pellucida
TTTTTTAGTACAGGTTGCATCTTCAATGAAGTTGTTAAGTATGTGTATAGGATTGTTAGTTGAGTTGTCTGGAAGTGTGATGTAATTATGTGGATTTAAGATAGTATAAGTTGTAAGAATTTTGTTTAAGTGATTAGTAAGGATTTTTGTATAGACTTTTTTAGAATGTTCAACTAAAGTAATAGGTCTGGTATTATTAAGATTTTTATCAAATTGTAGCTTTTTTGATATCAGGTATATTTTACTTTTTTTTTATTGTTTTGAAATGTTTTGTGGAGTTAAGCATCTGTTAAAAAATGCTGTAAGTGCTGTTAGCATACCTATTCTGAGGAATTTATTTATTAAATGTAGCTTCATGTTTTTCTTTAATATAAAATATTGAACCATTAAGAAAAGATTTATTTCAAGCTTAGATTTCTTTTAAATAGATATTATATAATGTATCAAATATGTTTCTAATTAGTTTGAATAAGTTGTATATTAATTGTGATTTGAGCTTGGTTTTTGAATATTTTATCAGGTTTCTTTTTATTGTCAGATTTTTTTTTTTATCTTTACTTGTAATTGACTTATAGTAAGAATACTTGAAGTTGATACAAGTAAGTATGTAATGATTGGTATGTCTAAAGTTTTTATTATGTCTTTTATTAAGGCTGGTGGGTTTTTTGAACTCAATACTAGTAAGTAAGAGTTTTTTGAGATAAGAGATAAAATGTTATTTAAATTTATATTTAAAGTAATTTGAAACTTTGGTTTTGTTAATAATATTAAAAAATTGGCACTTATATATAGAAAATTTTTTTTAAACCATTCATTAAAATGTTTGAATAAATTTTTTAAAGATGATATATTATATTTTTCAAGAAATAAGGTTTTGGGAAAGTTGAAATTGAGTTTAATATTAAATCAAATATCTATTTTAATAAAAAAAATTGATATTATTTATTAACTTTAATAACTTCAAATATGATATTAAACCTTTTTGGCTTAAGTTTAATGTCTTCTGTATATTTGGTATAGTTGATTGCTTGGTAATTGTCAAAAAGATATAATTAAAGCCAGACAAAATTAATATAAAATTATAGACAATTATAAATTTGAATTGAAGAAATAGTAATAGATGAAGCAAATATTTTTAGATGTTAAGTTTAGTAAAATAACTATTGTAAAAATGAGAATAAGTTTTTTAAATATTTCTTCAAGAATATTAAATGAAATTGTAGCAGATTTGTTATTATCTTCATTGTATTATTAGATTAAGTTCAGAAGAAATTGTAATCTAGTATCAGCTATTTGTTTAATTAATAGATAAAACTTTGCTTTAAATATTTATTAATTTTCAAATATTTCTTTAATAGTTTTGCTAAGATAAAAATTATGGAGGTGTTCTTTAAGAAAGTTGAAAAATTTATGAAATATCTCTGTTTGTAGTTTTGTATGATTCTGCATTTTATCAATAACTAAAAAGTTTGCTAAAAAATTATATAAAAGGTTAAGTTTAAATCATGTTATTTGGCTATAAGACTGATATAGTTGAGATTATTAAGATGATTTTTGATTGAACTATTGTTTTTATTATGATATTAAAATTTGATAAAAAGGTTGTTGTTGTTGTGAATTATTGATTAATCTACTAGGGTTGTTATTGTTTAATAAATTAAAATTGTCAATATTTATATTATTATTAGTATTAGTTATTTCTGCAGAAATTATTAAAGAGAATATAAACTTAGAAGTAAGAGAATTATTTAAGTAATAATCATTCAAGAATTAAATAAAATATTAAGTTATAAACTTGTATTATAAAAAGAAGTTTTGTTCAGAACTGATAATGGTTGATTGGTTAATTTGGTTTGTTTATAGATTTTAGCAAGACAGTTATTGTAATATACTTTATTTTATAAAATATAGTTTTATTTTATAAGCATAATTGTTATTGGTATTTTTGTAATTAATTGGAATTTGATACTTGAGGTAAGTATATGTATAAGTAATTAATAAAAAAGATGGTAGGACATTTGGTGTAGATTTGTGAAGTGTTTATTAAAGTTTTTTAATTTATGAGTTAGTTGTTATTAGTTCAATTGTAATGATAATTTCATATATTTTGTTATTTGCTAAGATAAATTGAATATGAAATAATCTATATATATATTTAATGTTTGTAGTTGTTGAAGAAATTGAAAAGAAATATGTAAGTAGATAAATTCTTAATTCTATAGTATCACATTTAGTTGACTTGTATTTGTTAAAAATGACTCTAATATTTTCTGGTCCTTTTTTATAAATTGCAGTATTATAAAAAGTAGTATAGTTTTCAAAAAAATAATCAAAATCTAAAGTGTCAGGTACTATACTACTAAAAATAAAAATATTAAATAAACTGAAATAACTAAGTTATAATTATAAATTTAAAATAATACAAACTATTTTAAAATTACTAGATTTAGAAAATTTTTTTTAATTATAGATGCTTTTAGGTTATTTAGAAAAATTTTGAAAAATGTAGGACAAATGTAAAAGTAAGCTAAATATTTAGGAAATTTTAATAGATACCAAAAAAGTAAATTTTTCAGAACAATCCAATAGATTTTCTCAAAATTGTTATAAAAAAATCTGTAAAGATAAGTTTAGTTTTTGCCTTTTTGTATGTATTTTAATAAGTTCCAGTCTGTTTGTAATGAAATATATATCAAAATAATTGTCTTGAAGAATTAAATATTTTTTTAATAAGTAATAAAATATATTTAATTAATATAATTTATAGAAAAAAAACAAAAACTAATAATTTAGTTTTAGAACCTTTCTCTGTAGCCAGAATGTATTTAGGTTTAAAACCTAATTGACTAGGATAAAAAAAGTGAACTAAACTACTTTACTTAAGAGTATAAGTAAGAATTGCTTAGTAAATTATTGAGAAAAATTCAAATATTTTTAACAAGAATTTGCTAAAATAATCTGCAGAAAGAGTTCCAAAAAAGTTTTTTTTTTTTGGTATTAAGATAAAGCCTTGCTTCTATTTTTATTTGTAGTTATTAGGTAGTAACTACATGAAGTTACTGAATACAAAAAAAAGTCATATATGCTATAGCTAAAACCAACACTTGTGATTAGAACTAATTATTAAACCACTAACTATAAAACTATAACTCTAAGTAATATAAATGCTACATGAAAGAGTAAGAGCTCAGACATATTTATCTGCAGCTTAAACCTACTAGAATGACTAAGGCTCACCTAGATTAGTTGAAATTTTCTAAATAATGTTCATTATTCTAGTATACACTAGTAAGCTACTTATAGATTTCACTAACTATTTACATTATCAAAAGTTAATTACATCATTATAAAGAAAAGAAAACAAATATATAATAAATTAAATAAGAAATAAAGTATAATTAAAAAAAAAGGTAGTGTCAATTGAATAAGCAAATAGATAATAAAAGTTAACAGAATTGTAAGAATGTAGCTAAAATAAAAATATAGATTGAATAGATAAATAGATAAAGAAAAGTTAACAGAAATATATAAATATTGCTAGAAGAAAAAGCTATTATTGAGTTTATCAATGATTCTAGATACATTAAAAGTGTAAATAAAGTCAGTTTCTGATACTGTAGGTATAGCAATATTGAGTTTTTTGATAATGTATTCATTTGCTTAATTGAAGTATGACTTGTTAAGATTTTTTTTAAGTTGAATAATAGTTGGTTTAGAGATTTGAGTGATGTTATAATAAGTAATGATCCTAGCTAGAATTTGTGAATTGCTTGTTTAAGAAAAGATTTTGTTTAATGCTTCTTGGAGGTTGAAATTAATAATTTTATTATTTGTTATTGCAGTTTTAAAATAAGTTTTAAGATAGTAGTAAAAGAAATAAGATATATGTTTAGGATTATTAGATGTATTGTTTAGTTGAATAAAAGTTTGTTCAGATTGGTCAGTTAGTTTATAAAGTTCTTTAAAAGATAAAGGTATATAGAATGTTTCTGAGATAAAAGTAGAAGGGTTTAAAGATAGATATATATATTGTTGAATAGGTATAATATTAAAAGATTGTTTAAAGTAGATTGTAGATATTATAAGTTGTTTTTGAATTAAGAATTTTATATTTTTCAAGATTGGTACAAGTATATATATGGTCTATTACTGTTTTAGTAGCATAGTTTGTTCAATCTTGAATGGATTAGATGGTTGGTAATTTAGATTTTTAAGAATAAGCTTTTTGTATTCATTATTAGTTGCTGTTATTATTTGGTATTTAATATAATTGTAGACTTTTTGTTTGTTAATATAATTAAATTGTTTTTTGTAATATGTAAAAAATTTTTAAAACCAGTTATCAAATTGTGGTTTGATTAAGTAAAAAGGTGAAATACAGTAGTTTGTATTAAATTCTTGGAAGAAAATATTTATAGTAATACTAATATAGAATTTAGAGGTATTATGAATTTGTAACATAGAAGTATTGCTTTTCGAAGTATTTAAAATATGGTTTATATATATATAAGTTTTTAAATAAATGGATTTAAGTTGTAAGCCATGAAAGAATTTTTGATAATCAATAGTTTGGTATTTGTTATATAGGTATAGGTAAAGTCTGACAAAGTTATAGCAATTTGAAATCATTTTTTAATTGAATAAGAAGGAATAAAATAGTGTGAGTTTAAAAGTTATTTGTAATTTGTTTTATAAAAAAGAGTATAAGTAAATTTGATAAGTCAGTTTTTTGTTGTACTGAAGAGAATTTTGAAAGGTATTTTGGTTGCTTCAGTAATATGTAGATTTTTGTTTAGGATAATGTCTATAATAAATTTGGATTTTTTAATTGTTATAATTTGAATTAATAAGCTAAAATTATTTTTTACAGCTGGTTTGTTAATTGTTTTAAAATTAATAATTGAACTAAGATAGAAATCTTTAAGAATTGGTTTTAAGAAATCTAATGTTTAAATTCTAGATGTCATAAATATAGATAAAAAAAAGTTTTCTAAAATAGGATAGCTTTTGAATTAGTCTAAAAGATAATCTTATTAGATTGTAATTTATAGATTCATTTTAGAATTATAAACGATAATAATAAAAAGATAATTAAAGTTATAAATAATTTGGAACAGAGATATAGAAAAGGTTTTTTAGGTAGTTTATAGTATGAGTAAAGTATTTTATATTATAGGTAACAAAAAAAAGTAGATGAAAAGAATAAGAATTAGACAAGAAAATTGAGTTTTTTGAAATTAGTAGTAAATTTTCCAGGTTCTTTTGAGAGAATTTGAAAAAATATTAGGTATTTAGATATTTTCAAGATTGATAAAAAGTGAAATTTCCAAGATACCCTTATAAATTTTTCAAAATTAATCAATAAAATTTTAGAAAGAAATTTAAATTAAAGTTTGAAAAGGAATATTAATAACTTAATGAGTTTTGGTCTGTTAAAGATGAAATTTATATTGAAATAATCATCTCAATGAGTTAGATATTTTTATTTAATAAGTAAAAAGATTGTTTAGTAAAATTCGATAAAAATTAAGACAATGTGTTTTTTTAGAAAGTGTTAGTTGGTACATAATATAATAATTAGAATTTGATAAAATAGTATAGTTAGATACAGAAAGTTTAGTATACTTAGTTTATTTGAAAATAAAAAAGTTTAATTAAGTATAGATTGAAAAAATTTAAAAAGAATATAAATAAAATAATTTTATTAAAATATAAAAGTTTCTTGTATTGAAAGGTTAAGTAAGAATAAATTTGTATTGTTTTTAGGACAAAAAGTTGTAAGAAAAAAGTTTAATTAGAAGTTTAAGAGTTGTTAGTTTAGTAAAATATTGAGAAAAGATGAATTGTTTGTTAGAGAAAAGTTGGTTTTAGTGATCTACAGAGAGAGTTGGTGATTGATATCCCTAAAAAGTTTTTTTTTTTATAAATATAATTATAATTAATATATAAAAATATTATATATTATAATATATAATAATAAATTATATATTTATTAAATATCACATTTGTTTTATTTTTTATTTTATTTTCATACAGGTTGAACAAATAAATAAAGGATGAATAATAGGTAAATAACAGAAAAAAAATTTGCCATTATTCTACCCTATATCTGCCAAATAATGGTAACATAACAGCAGCATAGCAGTAGAATAACAGTAAAATAACAGAAGATTTGTTGATATAAGTAACATAATAGTAACATAATAGCAAAATAATAGAACAGTTTTATTATTTTGCTTTTAGTTACAAAGACTAAAAGTAAAATAATAGAACTATTCTATTATTTTGCTATTATGTTACTATTATATTACTTATATTGACAAACCTCCTGTTATTTTACTGTTATTCTGCTGTTATGCTGCTGTTATGCTGCCATTATTTAGCAAATATAGGGTAGAATAATGACAGATTTTTTTTCTGTTATTTACCTATTATTCACCTTTTATTTATTTGTTCAACCTGTATCAATTTTTACAATAATATTTGCAACTTCACTTTTCAATAAAGTTGTTGATAAATATGTTTGTTTTGATGGTCATAAACTTTATTTAAACATTTTATAAATTCTAAAAAAAAAGAATGTCCAACAACTGAAAAGAGTATTCTATAACAAATAAAATTTTTAAAAATACTGTCACATTCTTTTTTCATCAAGATGAAAAAATTTCAGATTGATAATATGATTCTTGAGGTTCATTTGTGTGAACCTTTTTAAATACTAGAAAATCTGATTCAGTTTCATTTTCTCTTGGATGATTTCTTGCAGATACAATTCTAAGAAATTTTTGTTCAACATCACTACCGGCTGCTATACAATCAAATTGCTAAATGATCTTCTAAATCTTTTGGCTTTCCACGTGTCCAAGATTGACCACATATGCAATTTACACTATAATGTCCACGAACTTTGAGATTTCCTTTTTGGATATATTTCCACACCTCTTTTGGTAATCGTCCAGCCGTATTTTTAGATGACATAACTTGCGAATTTGTGATAAAATGAAGAAGATAATAAAAATTTATAAATCGAATTATTTCATTATTTAAATAAAATATACTTTTTTTATTTTTATTACATCACATAATATTACTAATCAATCAATGCAATCAATGATATATCAATTATCTTTATTGCTTTCGGCATACATATTATATTTTATTACTTTCGGCATTTATGACATTAATTTTTGATTTTAGTCATTGACCATAAGTTACGGCATGAATTTTAGATTTAGGCATTGCCGCATGCCAAAATTCAGGTAGAAATCATGCCGTAATTATGCTGATACAATCGAATACATCGCACTCATCTCTAACTCCCTTTAAACAATTATAGCTTTTAACATTTAAAAATAATTTAAAATTTTTTTTAGCAAATTTACGTTGTTTTCACAGCACTAGACCATTATTTGTACAAATTTAGAAAAAAAAATGTTCTAAAATTGAATTATTTGAAACAATTTCTATAGTAACAAACAAGGGTATCAAAAGATCACGTCAATAAATTGTTTATCAACTTCAGAAGAAATATTCTCAGAATAATTTTGAATTCTAATATTATTAATATCTTGATTATTAATTAATATTGAAGAAGAAATTCTGTTAAGTCCATTTTCATCTTTTGAATTAGATACAATTTTATCAGTGCTTTTGCCAACAGAAGAATTATTACTGTTATTGCCACAACGATTCCAACCTTCATTTATTACATAAAATATAGCATTTCCAATGCCCTATCAAACCAAGAAAACAATAAAAATAAATAGAGTACATGAATAAATTAATAATGAGAGCGATTACTTACACCCATGTTAAGTCCCACAGCAACCATGCAAAAAATCCAAGCAGGTGGATCACTATAAACTTGCCATAATTCATATGGTACAGTAGGTATCTAAAAATAATATTATTATTGTAAAAAGAATGAAGAAAAGATTATATAAGTAAAAAAATACCTACCCACTGTAATATAAATACAAGTACATAACCAAAAATCTTTTTAGTAACTTTAATTTCAATCTCATTAAAATGAGGGATATTTTTATAAATCACATCATTGTTAAATAATGATTGTTTTCTTTTAACACTACGTATGGCAAAAATGGTTTTAAGATAACAGAATAAACATATAAAGAGCACTGATAATGTTATTGATACGGAGCATATTGACATTCCTAGGTTATCAGTTTTTAAATCACACCTATTATAAAGCCAGAATTTTGATATTGATGATATTATAAAAGGTTAAAAAACAAAAAAAAACATAATGATTTATACCAATATTTAACAGCACCGTAAGATTTCCAACCAAGACCTGTCGTAGCAAACGAGGCGATAGCAATAGGTAAAAGTAATTTCCAATCATATCTACCAGTATCTATACGTTTGTTTCTACAGACTCTTAATCATATTGAAATTATACAATAAATAAATGAGGAAATGGTTTATGAAATTAACAGATTATTATCATTATCATTACCTGAAATAAGTAATAACAGAAACGGAAGCAATAAATGTTCTATGAAAACTTGCAAAAGCACCTGATATTAAGATAAGAACTCTACAAGTCATTTCAGGCAAAGTTATGTGATATATTGCAATATGTATCTAATTAAATTAAAAATAAGATTCAAAAATGTTAATTGACAAACAATGTAGCAAATAGGGAAAGCCTAAAACAAGGAGCGTTTACATGATATTCTTATTATTTTATTTAATTAGTTTATATAAATATATATAAACATATATAAGTTGTGTGTCAAGCCAAAATTTGCGTCAGATTAAACTTGAATACTGAGATTATAATAATCTGACGAGATATTAATTTTGCGCACAACATATATATATCGATATAGATATTATTATTGGTTTGAGCCATGTGATAGAACCGAGCTTTAAACTATTCCCTTAGTTTATCTTGGTATTAGTTTATTTTAAGATAAATAACTCACAGAGCTACAAGCTTGAAATACAGTAATAAGAAAATCTATAAATTTGATTAAAAAAAAAAAAAAGATAATTAAAGAGAAATGGATACGGTGATAAAAAATATTAAGTAAAATCAAGTAAAACTTACCAAATATACACAAATAAAATGGAACTCTAAGTGCCATTGACAAAGATTTACGAGTATCTATCCACCTATGATAGATTCTGTCAAGCACAAAAAATATTCCAATTAAGGAGAGGAATATGAATGTGTTTTCAACAATGACCACACTTAAGAATCCAGCCTGATCACCTATTAAAATTCGCAAATAAAATTCTTAAATATGAGTACAATAATTTGAAGAAATATGTAACAGTAGAATAAAGTTGATTTTACTCTCATAAAGATCAATTTTGTTCTCATTATGATCAGAGTGCAGAGCGTTTGCTTTCGTCAAAGTTTCGAATATCAAATTCGATAATATAGACATTACGAAACATTTTGATAATAACATGTTAAGTCTTATAAGACGCTGAGAATAAAAATAGTTAAAATAATTTTTCAAAAAGGAGGAATTTTTTTATTTAATTTTTACGAACCAGCAGTTAAATATTTAGATGATGTTATAGAATCATCTAGTGATTTGTAATTAGCAATCAAGTCTATTTATACAGAACTACAAATTCCTTGATGGCTTTAGTATAATTCATTTATTATCAAGAACCTTAATAAGGTTCTCAGATCTACTTACATAATTGTTTGTATCAAAAATATTGCATTTCTACAAAAAAAAAACAGATTTGTACGAAATACAAAATCATACCATTATGTAAACCGCAGTATAAAACTAGGTTATAATGTAATAGTGTAATATAGAAATTTGTACAAAGCGTTATAAAGCTAAATTAGATGGAGCACTAGTCAACCAAAATTAGATAGTGCACTAGTCAATACAAATTTGATAATGTACAAGATAATCTAGTATTTATTTTTTAATATTTCGACATTAAAACCGCGGATTATCCATTTTATAAATATATTTAATTTTTTATTATCTATATCTTAAAGGACATTAGGGCATAAGTTCTGAAAATAGACTATACTCGCCATTGCAACACATTTAAACAAGCGGAAACTGGTATAAGTTCGGAGATAAAACCGTTTCCCCGAAATTTGATAATTACACTTCATAGATAAAATTTTCAGTGCTACAGACGGAAAATGCGAAAATTATAATTTTATTATAAATGTGTCAAGATTGTAATTTTTGTCGTCATATCTCAGAGAGGAGGTGTTTTCATGAGACATTTTTGACCTCTTTTAGACATTATACAAAATAAATAAATAAATAAATAAATAAATAAATAAATAAATAAATATAATACTAGAATTTTATATTCCATATAAAAATATTGTAAATATTGTTATCGTTAATAACATATAGGAGTTTCCAAAAAATGCTTTGGATAGGAATACCTGCATCGCTCGTGACAAACACGCATGCATGGTTATTAGGTTACGTAAATATTTATCGTTATGTTTTGTAAAAACTGTATTACTGTTACATACTTGATATATCCAGACAGGGCCCAACATATTTAACCAAATCCCTTTAATAAGTGTTTTTACAGTATTAATTGATGAGATATACATAACTCACGTAGTCTAATTAACATGTTAAATAGGCTGTTATTATAACGCAATGTAAATTTCAGAAAAATCTGCTGCAAGTTCAAACTTACAAAACATATATAAAATTAAATGGTTTGTTGATTTATATAAATTTTAAATTACCAATTAAATCCGGAATTAGCATAATTCTGATTAGCTGAAAATCATAGGATCGTCAATGAGGTCTCAATAAAGTTATATTTTGCAAAAAATTAATAAGTAAAAAGATGCCAATTATAGTCTTCAATTGGTGAAATTTTTTTGTATCCGTATATGAGAAATTCCTTAGTTTTATATTACTTGCTAACCGGTAACCAATTTCTGCTGTTCAATATTTGATTTCAGTTCTGAAACATTTGCTAAATTAACTGTTTAGCCTGACAAACAAAATTTCGAATTTGCCTACAACTTAATCAAAACTAGTGATGTGCCACGTACTGTACGCGAAAAAAATTCGGGCATCATATAAATGGTACATCACTAATCAAAACAGTCAAAGAACACATAATTACGCATCGCTTAGAAAAATCCTAACTTAATTGCATCATATTTTTTGTGGGCGTTTTAGTACAACGTCGTACTTTTAAATTATAGTCCTAAATATCTCAAATGTTTCGTGGTTCCTAACCATATACAAAGTTTTCGTTGTCTTTACTAATAACATATTTAATTCTATATTTACCTAAATGTGACACTCTAAAGATATATCTCATTTGATACTTCACTTCGTTCAATGACTTCTTGGGAGTCATTGACTAAAATACCGACGTTGTACTATTGTCCTCAATGTTTCACGACTTTTGTCGATATAACCTCCATTGGCCTCTTCCTTATTCAATAACTCCTAAAAGAATTATTGAAAAAACTGTTAATTGAAAGTACTTTATATATGGTCCTCGAACGTTACACGACCTTTGACCATGGAATATCACGTATCATTTAGCACATTTAATACCTTTGAAGAAATTTTATTCCCCTCCTTCATAAGAGGATTCTTCAAGAAATGAACTGGTAAAGTTTTTTTTTTTTGTATAAAATGCATAATCTATCACGATTTGTCTTGGAAAAGTGAAATAATTATAGATGTGCCGTTAGGTCATTCATAAATTTCCATCAATTCAGAAATGACCCAGGTCAATTTTTAATGAAACGCTACGAAATTTAAGGATCAGGTTGTGACTAATTATTGAGTGACAAATATGTATCAACTATAAATAAATCAGTTGGTGCTTATTTGTCACGCAATTAATTATTTGCACACCAACGGCGGTACAACATCACGTAATTTAAGGATCGAGTGTGACCAATCATCGGTAGCACTAAATATTTTATATACAGTAAATAAATTAGTCAGTGCTTATTTGTCACACCAAATACCCGGATCGTCAAATTAATTAATGCAAAAAAAAAAATTTTTAATAAATATATAAAACTTTCGAATGTTTAACTTTATCGATAAATACAACTTCTTATTAATTTTTAAAAATAGAAAGTTATGACCTTTTGGCGTGTGAAACATTTGATCGAATATTAAAAGCTTTTATTAATAAAAGGAAAAACAATCCTGTTTACAGATAAATAAATATAAACTATAGTTAAAAATTCTAACGACTTACAGAATCCAAAATTTAAATACAGTAATCGAAGAACTTTATACGATTAAACAACTTTGGGACGCAAGTTTGTCCCGTCGAAAACTTTTAAATCAATGTTAATCTTTCTTAAGTTTACATTATGTGAAAATTTTTTATATGTTTTTTCACGTGCATTTTTACATTGTTTTTTATTTGAAGCATTAAAGCATTTTTTACTAATATATTATTGCTTTGGTTATATAATTTATTGATTGGGTTATATAATTTGTCGCTTGGGCATATAAGTTTAAATTTTTAAAAATTTATCAATTGAGAAAGTAAGAATGTCATAGGTCAATTTAGAATTGACTTAGATGACTCAGAATATCGATACCATTCATACATATAATTCCAAATACACATTTTCCCCATCAAAATCCTAAAATTAATAATATCAGATGATTCGAGTTTTCGACTGAAATTACGCAAGCTGCTATGTGAAGACTAGAAAGTCTAGAAATAGATTCTTTAGATAATGTATAGGCTTTAAACGATACTAATACATACATAATAAATTTGCTTTGTAACAGTAACGTAAAAAGAAAAGATCGTCAAAAAAAAAATCAAATGCAAAGAAATTTTATGTTGCCTAATTAAAAGTATTCTTAATTTTACACAATCCTTATTGATACCCCAGCATAGCGGGCTTTATTATGATTGGTTGATTTTGAATATCATATTAAAGTCTAACGAGAAAAGATCCAGGGCTTTACTCATTTGTGTCGGTAATACAAACTCTTAAAAAGGAATTAGCCAATCAATGTTGATCGTTCCAATATGAATTCCGAACACATGTAAAAGAAGAAAAGGCGAAAATACTCAAAAAAACTATTGTTTAAATCGGCCTTGGCGCACTAATCAAAAATGTCGTAACAAAATTTAATATAATAGATCTGTGGCTATAGTTTCTAATGTCAACGTTTTGGCCTTAGATTTAAATTTCCTTTTCTGGGTTGTATTACCGGCACAATAAGTAAATCCATGGATGCATCTGATGTCACGAATACGAATCCAGTAAAAAAAATTAGAAAGTTCAAGTCTTACTTTATAAATAAGGAACATAAGATGTGAGTATCGGTATTGCATTTAGTAAATACATAGGTTGTGCACTATTAGGCATGCGATGTATATGGATGTTACGGTTTTGCAAAGACCATGGTCCGAACCAGTTATTTGCACCAGTACAACTGGTTTTCAGTCATAAATTGAGGACCAGACACTGGTCTAAAAATTAAATATTAAATAATATTAATTAATATATTAATATATTTTTACAAAATTATAAATTATATTATTTAATAACATTTAATATATTTTATAAAAATATTTTATTATTTTGATTAAATATTTTTAATATACAGTTGTACTTCTATATAGTCACCTTCTATACAATCACAAACTCTATATAATCATACAATTTTATGTTACCAATTATTTTATTATTAAAAACTTCTTTTTATAATCACAAATAAATTATAATTACTATCTCATTTTTTTTAGAATTAGTTGAATGATTTTGATAATAAACCTACCTCTTTATAATCATATCTATATATAATTATAAATAGTTTCTGTATAGATAAGTCAAATATTTATTAATTAAATAAATCTTTATGCACTAAGTTAAATTATTTAAAAAAATAAAATACATATAATATAAAGTTTTTATATAAATTGGTTGACCTTTTATTAGTATATTTTTTTATTTTATATATATATAAATAAAATTAAACATTTCAAATTTTTTTTTATAAAAAAATAAAATAAAGAAGTGTTCTGAACAACTTTATTTATTGCATAAAGGTCAATTTATTTAGTAAATATTTGACTTATCTATATAGAAATTATTTATAATTATATATAAAATTTTTAAATTAATTTTTATTGTACTTTATCTTTATATAATTATATATATTTATAAATTTTATATAATGTAATTATATAGAGGTACTTTTATTTAGGTATACTTATATACTATTATCATATTAGGATATGTTTAACTGTATAATTATATAGAGAGATAATTGTATTATTTAATAAAAATATAAAATATAATTTTAAAATATATAAATAATTTTTAATTAATATTTTTTTTTTGGTATTAAAGTGAAACCTTGCTTATATCTTTATTTATAATTTTTGTTGTATATACATATTAATATATTACATATTAAAATATACTAAGATTGCATAATATAAAATAAAAATAATATGCAAGAATTAAAGCTCAAACTATTTTATTTGTAATCTAAATCAATTGGAGTAGTTAAAGCTTACCTAGATTTGCTATATTTATGCAAATCTAGATGAGTTTAATTTAGATTATATAAGTACTTTATTTTTATTTTTTTTATAATAAGGTTTTGCCTTTATTTTTATTATAATTTGTATTAAGAATTCACAAGGAGTTTCTTTAACCAAAAGCCAAGTTTACAAATTGTTTATAAAAATGAAACTCAAACTATAGATATACTAAAACTACCTAGTTTAATCTAATTTATCTGCAATCTAAATCTACTAAAGTAATTAAATCTTATCTAAATTTTGTTAGTTAAAGTATTACTAACTTAATAATTAATTATATTATTAGTTAAAATATTATATTTAATCTATTCAGATATTTAAATAGATGTTTTCCTTTTTATCATTCTTATAAATAGACAAATATTGTGTTCATCTTCTATATGTTGTTAGTCTGCTAAATCACAAATACAGTTGTAAGTATATAGTAATCTAGGATAGTATATGCATTTTGTTTTTTTGAATTATTATATGTATTTGTTTGAGTGTATGCAAATAAAGTAGGTATATTGTGTTGATGTTTTTAATTAACTAGTTTTGTATAGTATAATTTTTATATTTGGTTGTATATATAATCTGATAAATTTATTAAAAATTTAGTAGTGATATTGGTTACAATTTGGTTAGAATCTGTATATTCTCAGATTGTTTAAATAAATAGTTAAGAACCAAAACTTATATAAATATTTGTGTTATTCAGAATATAGTTATTAGAAGTTAGATATTGATGACTAAACAGTTTGTTATATAGTTCTTGTAGTTCAATATTTGTGATTTCTAGTTTACTAGAATTAAAAAATTGTTGTATAGTGTTGTTAATTGTAGAACTTAAGTTTGGTGTATTAGAACAATGTAACCAATTCTATAGTCCTTCATATATATTATAAGAGATATCATTATTATTAATAAACATTGTTGGATATAACAAATAGAGATGAGATAGTGTTGGTAGTATATTAAGCATTATTTTAATTTTAAAAGCTTTGTTTTGACATAGTTAAAGTTTGTATATAGTAATGATTTTTTATTATAATTATTGAGATAAGACCATGTTGCACTTCAGTTAATTTATATAACTATTAGTATAATGTTTTTTATACAATGTTATAATGATTACATTGCAATGTTTTAGGCATTACAAATGTTTTGATAGGTCTTCTTATTGGTAAGATTGTTGTATTGTAAATAGTATGATAGATTATATATATTGTTATGTGTAAATTCTAATATGTGTAAATAGTTTTGGTTTTTTGCTAATTCATCTGCTATATTGTTAAAGATGTTGTTGCTATGTGCAACTACTTTTTAAAAGTTGACTTCAATTTGGTAAGTTTTGATTAGATTTAGTATAGTGTACTATATTGATCAATAATTATAAGAATATTATTTATTTGATGTTGGTAGTAATTTTAGAAGGTTGTTATATTCAGATATTATAAATTAAGAGTCTGTAAAGATTGTAACCTGACTAGATTTAGAACAGGTACTAATTGCAGATAATATAGCAATAAGTTCAGCTTTGTATAAGGAAAGCCAAAGCTTAATTTCTACTGAGTAGCTTTGTATAATTGTATCATTTTGAACTTGAATCCTACCAATTCTCATTTATATTGTTTAGATGTAATATATATTACTGATCTATTAGTATAGAAGGTTAGTTGTGAATAGTTGATATTATGTTGTGCAATTTGTTTCAATGTTTATATAAAATAATTATTGTTAATATTTCAAGTATTGGGTTATTGTGAATTGTAATTGTAGAAGGTGTGAATATTGTAATAGGGTGTCTTAATACAATTGAGTAAAGTAAGTCTAATAGATTAGAATGTAGATTGAGTCTTTTGGATAAGTTTGTATAAACAGTTCTTTCAAAAATTTGGTTGCAATGCTAGCTGTAATTTCCAATATATATTTGTTTTGTATACAGCTGAAGTTCAAAGAGCATTCTGTACATTGTTTGCAAATATAGTTTGGATAGAAATATAATGCTGTTTGTAAAGTATCAAACTGAATTGTCTAATGTGCAATAGAAATAAAGTCATCTATTTGATTATATCTTCTAGCTTTTTCAATAATTATATTAGTTTGGTTGTATATTATTAACTAGAGTTTTGGTTTTATTTTGTAGTGTTCAGTTATAAAAAATAGTGTATTTATATTTGATAACTGTAAATATTAAGAATTGATTTTTCCTGTTTGTTGAAAGACAAGTAGTTTGTTTTTTAAAGTTAGGAACTATAATAGTTTACAATCTTTAAGAATTTGTTGTATTTATAAAGAAATATACTGCCAGTCTAATAGTACTGAGTTATTATTTGAAGTTAGTTGTTCTAAATATATAATTTGTTTTATACAAAGCTGTTTTTTGAATTGAGAATATGATTTGTATAAATTAATAGTTTTTTGATAGGTGTATATGAATATTAAAGTGTAAAAGGTTTGGAATAGCTAGAATGTGTTTCAATAATTAGTTAAAGATCATTGAGTAGTTTTATAATTTTAAACATAGTAGTATATTTATTTGGTCTATCTATTATTAGGTTTTTATAGTATAGAATATTGTTATTGATCATAGATTATTTTGTAATTATTGAAGTTTAATGTAAGTACTTGTGTTCATAAAATTAAAGTTATTAATGCAGAGTAAAAAGTTTGAGATATGGTGTTAAATTTGTATATCCTATATGTTTTTAATATCATATATATTATGATTTAATAATGTACTATGTGGTGTAGTTATAGTTAGTTTGGATTTCTATTAGCAGTAGTAATTTATTGTAATAAGATAAAGTTACATATTGTGTATGATAAAACTATATTATGTATACAATATTTTAAAATAGAAATAATAACTGTATTAATAATATATGTTGCTTGTTTTTTTTTAAATATTAAGATAATACTTGTGATCCAGGATTTTATTAATAGTATAATGGTTGTATTACAACAACAGAGGGCCATTATGAAAAGAGTGCACAACTAGCCACTTATACAACTTTAGGCATTGTCTAATTTAAATAGTCTGACTAAAGGTTCTATACTAGCTGTTATACCTGGAACCTGCTTGTAGGTTTTCTATTTAACCACTTTTGTTTCTGTATCCACCCATCTATTTATGCTTACCAATGACCCTAGCTGATGCCAGTAAAAATATACCATGGCCACTAAGTTATTAAAGCAGTTTTTTGAAACTTTTAACCTTATACTAAACCTTCTTGCAACTGACCTGATATTACTATGTCTAAGACTAATACTGACAATCAGAATATATCATTAAACTGCTATGTTTTTGTAGAGTTCATCCTAACTCTAATACTGACTTCACAACATATTTCTACTACTTTGGTATTCAATTAAAGTTCTATTAAGCTATCATTTCAGATAGCCAAGAAAGGTAGGCTATAATCATATCTTTTGTTTACATGTTTGCTAGCATTACCCTTTCTTCTGAAATCCAGAAATTTCAATGGCCTGGTTGGTTCATTTAGTTCCTCCCAAAGACCAGAATATTTGCCTAGTTTTACAAGTTCTAGCTTTATTTTATAGGTCTAGTCTTTACAGTAGCATTGTTAAAAGTTTGAATTACCTTACTACTCAGGTCTTCTAAGTGAGCTTTCATTCTCCTATCTGGTTCCTGTAATTTACACAACCTAAGGACTTGTCTTAGGTTTACACTGCCTGGTACCAGTTTGTTTTTCTTTATACAATATTGTGTAAGTGCTTAGACCTTCAAGTTATACTAATATAATATAGGTTACAGGTATCTAATCCCAACCAATTATGGAAGACAGTTAACTATAACATAAAAAGAATGTCAAATTTTCATCTTTACTAGAATTTGAACTATAGACTTGCCACTTGGAAGTTAACAACCTTTCTACTTCACTAGGTCATCGCATCCTATATATGTTGCTTGTTTATCTGTTATATTTTTAACTTTAAGTATTTCATTAAGTTCTATGCTTTTTATTTAATTAGTTTAATTTGGGTAGCATATTCAGAAATAGTTGTAAACCAATATCCTAGAAACTTAAAAGATGTATGGCAAGTTAATGTTTGTATTGTAGAGTTCATAAAATAAATAGTTAGAGTTGATTTTGTATTCAAAATAAGAATAAATTTGTGTAAGTTAACTTTGATATGAGTTATAGTATAGAATTTTGATACTGTTTGTACTATTTCTTAGAGCTGTTCTTTGGTTTTAGCTAACTATAATATATTATTCATATATGTCAAGATTGATGTTGAAGTTGTTGCTAATTGATATTTTATTGGATTAGTATAAATACTTTATAAGGAATTTATAAAATATAAATAATATATAATTTGTTTAGTATAGATATAAAAGTTATTAGTTATTTGTATGAATATATTAATTTTAAATAAGATAATAAAACTAAAAAAAAATTGTAATTAATGTAATAATTATATTATAAAAATAAAATAAAGTTTATTAATATTATTATTATTTAAATTATGTTTTTTAGAAGAATATTGTGAAAATAACACTAGTTAAGGATTTAAAAGAAAAGAAAAATTTAATATTTTTGGTAATTTATATTAAAAAAAAAAAGATTTATAGAAATTTTTGATATATTAAGTTTTTTAAAGATATTTTATATTACTTATAATAAGTATAATTAATAGCATTTAAGCTAAAGTTCAGAAATTAAACTGTTAGAGTATTGTATAATATCAAAATATACTATTATTTAAATAAATGAATATAGATCAATTGTTTTATTAAAGGTTTTTTGAAGAGTATTTTTAGAATTAGAGTTATTAATATTATTATTTTTAGTTAACAAATTGAAGTAGTATTTAATATAAGTGTAATAGAAAAAAGATTTATATTTGAAATTTATAAGTATATTATTAAGTTGTATAAATTGTTGTTTAGCAATTTAAGCAAATTGTATAAGAGTTTTAAATGAAAAAATTTGATAAATGTTATAGCTAAAGGTTGGTTTTGTTTAAAGTTAGAAAAATTTATGTCTGAATAAATATAAATAAAAGAAATAAGAAAGATTTTAAAAAGTTTTAAAAATAAAAAAAGGTCAAGTTATGAAAGGTATATAGAATGTAATAAGAAAGAATATTACATTTATTATTTATATATATATATCTATAATGTAATAAAACTTTAATTAAAGCTATTATTCTTTTTTGTACTAAATTTACTGCAAGAAATGAATAGGACTTTAAGAAAAGTTTTTAAAGTTTATTTGTAAAAAAAATAATTATTTAATATTTATAAAATTATAAACTTTTGTTCATTAATATATAAGAATTATTTTTATAAGATTTAAAAAATTTTGAAAATAATGCCAATTACCTAACTCTTCTTATAGATCACTAAAACCAACTTTTTTCTAACAAAAAATTTAATTTTTCTCAATATTTTACTAAATTAACAGACTTGAAATTTCTAATTAAACTTTTTTCTTACAACTTTTTATTTTAAAAACAATACAAATTTATTCATATTTAATCTTTTGATACAACAAACTCTTAATTTTAATAAATTATTTTTATTTATATTCTTTTTAACTTTCTTTAATTTATGCTTAATTAAATTTTTTACTTTCAAATAAACTAAGTATACTAAACTTTTTGCTTCCAACTTTACTAATTTTATCAAATTCTATTTTTTTTTTTAATGTTAAGATGAGTATATGCGACTCAGAATTTTATTGGTAGTATCAGTTAGTTAGCATTTGTTAATGTAACAGCATAGAGGTAATCATAAAAAGAGTGTACAACTAGCCACTCATATAACTTTAGTTATTGTCTAATTTAAATAGTTTGCCTGAAGGTTTTATACTAGTTGCTATATTTAGGACCTATCTGTAGGTCCCTTATTTAAACATACTGATCCTATATTTATCACATTCTACCAATAACTCCAGTAAACTGATAAAGAAATGCCATAGTTACTAAGTTATATTTAACTTTGTACAAGTGCATTCTGTATTTTATATTTATCCCTTAAATTGTAACACAAACAAATTTGACTGCGTTAATTTTTTTAAAATTAATTTTTATAATAAAATTTTAACAATTAATTTTAGCAATATACTTTCTAAGTAAA
>CAJVQA010002956.1:0-20625 GCA_910591915.1 Cetraspora pellucida
TTTATAAATTTGTAAATTGATAAGAAAAAATATTTAATTAAAATATAATAAATTTATTTTTAAACCTTAATATTATACTATATATAATCCTAAAAGTATAGTTTAAAATAAAATCATTAGATTTAATATTATTAATAAGACTTTTAATTTATTTTATAAAATATAATGTATCAGAAGTGATGATATAACCTATACATATTAATAAATCAATGTTAAACCCCAAAAAGTTTTTTGGGCCCCTGATCTTAATTGATAACGTGCCTATCTTCTCCAACTTTGACATATCTTATTAGACATAGAAATTTATTTTAATGGTGCACCCTCACCTGAGGATAGTAGTTATCTCAACCAAAAATCACTTTTATTAGTGGTCAAATTTTGGGGTATCTCATAATTTGCGGCAATGGTTAAAACACTATTGTAAGAATCTAAACATTTATATTTGAAATTATACATTTCGCACACTTATTTATAGGCAATACAAGTAAATATCCAAATCATTTTAGTAAGCTTATCAGTAGTACAAGCTGTTAATCTGTTGACTTTTCAAGAAAATTTTTTGTATTAGATGTTAATTTATTATCTCCTAAATTTTTGATAAATTTATCTTTTAAAGAAAATAAGCTAGAACTTGCGACTTAATCGTTAATATCGGTAATTTATTGAGTTTAGATATATTGAAAGCGGGCGAAACGGAGAGTCAGTCACTCCACAATTCAAATTCTCGTGTAACATACGGTTGGCTTAGTCGGAAAGAGGCGTTTAGACTTGATCGATGGTTTGGGTTCGTAGGTAAATATTTCTTCTTCACTTGTCTTGGGTTTTTCTCTCCTGAGCTTTCTACTAACTTTATTCTCAATTACCATACTACTTCGGGTAATTGGACAACACGTATAAACTCAACTATCCTCAATCCTTCGGGATAGTGGAACGATACAACCACGGCTGATCCTGGTATTTTAGGATACAACAGCTGGACGGAAATTTAACAATGCTACGTGATAGAACAGATAATTGCAAGAATCTGGTTTTTATGATCTGGGATTTAGCGATTAGTTAATGTAGCAAGGGAGACGGTTATGTATTTATTATTATGTAAAGCCGTTCGAAGTTGATTCTTCGGTAACGTCACCCCCAGCTGATGGCTCCCCCCGAGAAATGAACAACCAATCAAACCGCTGGAACATTGACCAATCAAATTGTCTCATATTTGTTCATTTTATATGTTCGTTTAATTCCCCTCCTCCGCCTCCTCCCCATCCTCCTCCTCCCCATCCTCCTCCTCCCAAGAGTTCTAAAAGTGACGTTACCGAAAATTCAATCGCAAGCGGCCTAAGGGCCAGTTATTATTTTAATAAAGCGAAGTTCGAGAGGTCTCTCTTCCCTTAGGACATTTTTAACCTTTATATATAAGAACAATTTACTATATACATTTTCACGTTCTATATTAACTTTATCTAAGCTGTGTTTACTATAATAATTATAACTACATCAGTGTTCCCCCCCCTTTACTGACTACTTCGCCCCTTTGATCGGAAAGGACTTTTCCTACGTTTCGGTAGATTCTGACTTTTCTGGCCGGGTAACACCTTTTTAGTTAGCCGTGTCACGTGCCACGTGACTTAGCCGGATAACAATATATATGTAAAAATTTGTGTGATCTTGAACAAGTATGATAAAAGAAATTAGATATTAAACTTAATGAAATGGATTTGAAAATCACGTTAAATTTTGTTAGCAAATAGAGAACTAAATAGACTAACTTATGAGGTTGCTAAGCGATTATCTGTAAGTAAACTTGATTTATTATAATCAGTTACAGGTTTGAATAGGCTTTAAAATGAATGCTCATGATTCTGATTCGTACGCATGATATCTAGTGATGGGAAAAATGCGCATTTTATAATAACATGCGCATTCATGCGCATTAATGCGCACGAAATGTTTCATGCGCATGATATCGCATGATAAAAAAAAGGAAAAAATGAAAAAATGATCGAGAGGAGAGAAATCCTGATGGGATAAAATGCGCATGAAGCCCATCTCTAATGATATCACAATAAAAAATCTATAAATTTTATATAGTGACACGGTCGAAACGGCGAGTCAGTCGCAACATACAAGTCAGCTTTCAAAGAGGCGTGTTTTATTTGGCGAGTGGATAATTTATGATTGTAGGTATTATTACAGCGAAAGCAGGATATTATTATTATGGGGCAGATTTTATTTGAATCATGAACGATGAATGTTTTCTTCGTAGGGCTCGAAGCCTTTATTATATACTTTCTTTTACATAAGGCATGTTATACACTCTATTCGTGATATAGCACTTATATTCATTAGTAATTAATGTCTATACTAATTATACTGATTATAATGTTTATACTGATTGTTATAATTATACACTATATGCCACTGATTCCCCTTATTACACTGATATCCATTATCAACCAGATATAGAGTATACAACGAATACAGCGTCTTGGCACGGTCGAAACGGCGAGTCAGTCGCTTCTCAGTTGGATATGTCGTGTAACCTACGAGTCGACTGAGTCGATAAGAGGCGTGTTAGATTTGTCGAGTTGAGGTATTTTACGATCGTAGGTATTATAATAGAATGAAAACAGGGAATTATTAGGGGCAAATTTTATGATAAGTGCGAACTGACTGTTCTTATAGGGCTCAAAGCCTTTATTATATATTGTTCTATTACATATGCACTCCTAAAACCGTATTTATTATATAACCCATTAATCATAGTTTTAATCTATTTCCCTTATTACTCTTATTACACTTATACCTACTAATAGTTTTAAACGACTTTAATCCGGGAAACCCATATTAGGTAGATGATCGACGTAGCCGTTACGTAATCGTTGCTGCGCCACATCGATCATCCCTTCCACGTGTTTCCGGGATCACGTTTCACAGCTCACAGTATACTGCCGGTAAACCCATTTTAATTCGTTACTACTCCACATCGATCACCCGCTTCAACGAGCTTCCGCATTACCATCCTACCGTTCACAATAGTACTCAAATTCAAAATCTAATACATATTACCTTATTTCTTTCTTTATTATTTTACATTTATTTATTATATAGACGCTATCAAAGGAATATTTTAAAGAGATTTTCTTGTTACTTTAATTGGTTTTCACTTCTAATCAGCATATGGGTTATACACTCTACTATTTGATGTACTACGTGATGTACTACGTGTTGTACTACTTGTACTGTTTGTTGTACTACTTGGTGTGCTACTTGATGGTGTATCAGCATATGGATTATACACTGTGCTATTTTGTGTATTACTTGGTGTGTCAGCATATGGATTATACACAGTTCTACTTGGTGCATTACTTGATGGTGTATCAGCATATGGATTATACACTGTGCTATTTTGTGTATTACTTGGTGTGCCAGCATATGGATTATACACAGTTCTACTTGGTGCATTACTTGATGGTGTATTTGCATATGGATTATACACAGTTCTACTTGGTATATTACTTGGTGGTGTATCAGCATATGGATTATATACAGTACTTCTTGGTGTACTACTTGGTGTATTAGCATATGAATTATACACTGAACTCCTTGGTGTACTACCTGGTGTATCAGCATATGGATTATATACTGTGCTCCTTGGTGTACTACCTGGTGTATCAGCATATGGATTATATACTGTGCTCCTTGGCGTACTACCTAGTGTACTACTCGGTGTATCAGAATATGGGTTATAAACTGTGCTACTTGGTGTGCTACCCGGTGTATCACCATATGGATTATACAATGTTCTACTTGGTCTAGTACCAAATGCGCCAGCACCAAAAGTTCCACCACCAAGTCTCTCAAACAGTTTTGGAATATAGGCTTTTGCATATGATTGTAAGAAAAACTAAATGTATACAAAAGAAGTTAAGCAGTGAACGTTATCTTTTGAAAAGTATCATAAAAACTAAAAAAATTTACCTCATGTTCAGCACTGTGGAGCGAAACGAAATTATGTGCTAATTCGTGACAAAATGTCATAAACCAAGCTATTACTGCTTTATCATAAGGATCATTGAATTCTATATAATATTTCAAATTAAAGAATAATGTCCTATCACGATTAAAGGCAACCGTTGTTGAATCAAGATCATAAAATATATTTAATTTGTTTCGTGGAATTTCAAAAATTTCGGCAACGTTGACAAGAACTATGATAAAACCTTTCAAAGATCTTGTCATGTTATCAGATAAAACACTAGATGGGTCCATATTACTTGCAACGTGAACTTCAATTTCACTCTCGGTTTTAACATATTTTAATGAAGTTTCTACATCGGAAAAAATAATGAGATATATAAAATATAAATAACTTCAGTATTGTAATAAATCATATAAACATGTATAATACCTGGCACAGAATCACAACGACTTTCAGGTACTGAATTAACAGTTGGTGGATTATAGACAGAATCCTGAAAATTTGACCTACAAGACATGATACCACTACGTAATAAATTTTGTAATTCATTATTAGGTATGGGTGCAGATGGGTCTATTTTCCTGATTTTAGTCGGTGGTTCCATGGTTGGTGGTCTCACCTCTGGTGGTCGACCTTTAGTTGCTTTCTTTGTTTTTGCGATTGGATACCCAAGTCGTTGCAAAACTTCTATAGAAGATGTCAGGTATGTGTACAAAGTCAAAGAATGTTCACGCTGAGGTCTCTTATGGATATACTGAATCAAATTTGATGAGATATCTGTATAATCTGTTTTTGTACGAGAAATATAGAGGGTATATGTATTCTCATTCTCTGAAATACTGGAACTAACTTCTTCCTTATTGATCATATTGTTAGTTGTAAGTTCATAAGTGACATATACTCGATCAACTTCCATAACCTTTAATTTTTCTATCCATGTCCCTTCACATTTTATATTGTCATTGGGTATACTTGAATAATACCAAGGGACCCGTTCCAATATGTTTTCTAAAACTTCATCAGAAACTTGCGAAGATATTGGAGTTCCTTCAGTTTCGTGTGTTATATTGACCTTTGAACTAAGTTGCTGGCATCCCAATACCTTGATAAAATAAAAGGCAATGTTATATATCATGTGCTTATAAACAATATATAGTTATTGGATGCGAAGCAGTGAATAACAGAATTATTTGCAAAATAATTCATTTTATCTGGCTGTGTACATAGCATCCAATAACGGTTTTATCGGGTAGCTTACGACGACCGAACCAACAGAATAATTCGAGTTCTTTTGGTGATAATTGCGTCATTATCACCAAAATAACTCGAATTATTCTGTTGGTATGATCATAGTAAGCTGTCAGATAAAACATAATACACTAAACATTAAATGAAAACGTACTCTATAAAATTCTTCCATTTTTTGATCCATAAATTGACATGTTAATGCATTAAACATGTCTCGATAACGATCATTATCGTTTATAAAGATTTCATTTGCACAAGCTAATTCATAACGTTCAGAATCATCATACTTTTTTCTACCCAATAAAATTGGTGATTTTTTCATTTCTTCATATAAGGTAGGCTTCTCTTTAAATATTGAAAGATAATTAAATGCAATAGTTCCGAGAATTGAAATATAAGAATCCTCGTCCATACGATTCCAGAAATCTTTAGACGATCTAACTATATATTCAGCTAAATCTAAAGATGATGGTTCTCGTTTAACTCCACAATTTTCCAAAAATATGTTTGCAGTTTCACCAAAATCAACATTCGGAAGTATATTAGCATAGCTAAATCGAAGAAAAAATTATTATATCAAAAACTGTAAGTAATCATCAAAATGAAATTTATATTGAAGTAACTACTTACCTTTCATTTAAGCAGTTTAAAAAACAATCCCTTGGGGAGTGATAAATAATTTTCTCGGGCATGGATTTGTCTTGGACGGGTATAAATTTAAGACTTCTAAGCTCTTTCCAATCATCATGATCAAAATCGCCTCTGCGTGATGATAAATAGTTGAAAAACATCTTTGCATCATCTATACTATTCGGAAGATTATTCGATAATCTTTTCAATAGTTGCTTGCCATTAGGATGTTGTCTGACATCCAATTCTTCGGCTCTAATACGCAAATCTTTACGTAAAGCGTTAAATCCCATTATCATACAATCGGGATTTGAAAAACAATCTGATGGTTTTGCATAAGTTTCAAAGTTATCACATGGTAAAAATTCATCTTGGACCAGAATTGCTTTATATTCTCTATATTTTTCCCTAAGGTTATCAACGAAATAATTTAGCGCTTTCTCTCGAACTTCTGGAGCTGTAGGCGGAGATGCAAGGCGGAGAATAACTTGCAGGGATGGATATTCTTGAAGTCCAAGATTCATAATAAAATTCACTAAAAAAGTGACATTCGTTATAATAATCAGTAAATAATTATCATGTCTTCTTTTCAATGAATTTTTTAGTTCACATACCTTCATCTGAATTTCCAATCCAATTACCGTTCCAATAAATTACAGGCAATCTAAGCCATCTATTAATAGGAAATGGAGCATATAGTTCTTTTGCCAAATATCTTCGAACATGGGCTTTTGGCTTATTTAAGTCGACGTTCTCTTCTATCCAAATTGCAGTCGTTTTTAATTTTTCAATCTCATTACTTTTAAGGTTTTTTGATATCGAAGCGAAATATTTTATAAGATTCATATGATCCAAATTTTTATTATTAACCATGCGACTGAAAACGAGTTGTAATTCTACGTGCTATAAATCAGGAATTAAGGAATTAATACTGACAAAAGGGTACAGTTATTTAAATGAAAGAAATTAATTTGTAGTTTCGTTTTGGTTTTACCTTCTGAACACCCATTTGCACGAAAAAATCTTCGGAAACATCCTTCATAGAGAATCTTGGCAAATCATCAAACAGGGTTACTTCCGGAAAATAAGTGTCAATAGGCCTTTTCAAACCAAATTGGGTTGGAATACATGATTTTTGAGAAAGTAATTTGCATATAGCAATCCGTGATTCACCATCCATCAATTTATAACCTTGAGAAAGAATTCCTATAAAATTTTCTGCAAAAGCTGAATCATTTCCTATTTTATATTTTTTGAGAATATGTTTCGCCCAAATTCCCAAGGGAAGTTCTGTCCAATTTCTATATGGAATGAAATGAAATTAAAATTATAATAAGAGACCCATAATTGAATTATTTAATTGAGGTTGCGTAATACCCAAAATATTTCTGCAATTCTTTAAGTTTAAATGCTTTGCTGATAGAATATGGTAAAACATCAAATGAAAGATCTGATTCTGGTGGTATTATTTTTATATTAAGGTAATAACGAACGTTTTTCAATGGTAAAATATTCGTTCCAACTCGTAAAACAGCATGCTGTAAAAACTTTTCTTGTCCTAATTTCGAATTATTTTGTTTTGAGGAATACGATATCCACCATTTCATAGCAGCTTCCATTTCATCCTGATCTAAGGTTCGACTTTTCAATTCTTCAAATACATCATTTGTTGATGCTTTTTCGATAAGCTTTAATACAGTTTCCGCCCTATCAAAGAAAAAGTTACATTGTTTGAATACTATTTCTGGAACGACCGAAATGGTTTTAATAAATGCAGCCATCTCTGGGTCAGGTAGCCGTATCATGTTAATGGCTTTGACTCCATTAGTGGATAATATGGATAATTTTGATGAACAGCAATCGAAAAATTGTTGTTCAATTATCTCTGCCACTTTAAAATTTGGAGTACTATCACCGAAACTAAAATGAGCGAGTACATGCGCTGCACGCTTTTCGCAATCGGATGTTGATTTTTGTGCAATTTGGTACATTTTGGAAATTTGACACATCTCACTCTCGTATAATAAACGAGATAATATTCCAGCAGAGCATAACATTTCCGAATTGTATACAGAAAGGGTTGGTTCAACTAAGTCAATCGACTCACGTTCAACCTGTGGAAATTACATGGTTATAACTTTTATGATAATTTTTAAATGAAAATTAAGAGTATAAGTACCGTTGGGATGACACGAGCAGCCACATTTACGGAACAACCAGTGGTTTGATGTGTTTGGAAACCGATAAATATTCTTCCTTGCTTAGGGAATGGTAATAAATCCTTGAAAATATTAGAGGGTTCATCCATTGTAAATTCGTTGTATTTTGGAAGAAGGAGATGTATTTTCGTTTGTTTCGGAGGTTTTTTCTTTGTTAACCTTTCTATTTCTTCACAAAAGTCATCTTGAACTCGAACCTCCAAGTTTCCGCTGGCAATTTGGAGGCATACAGATGCTACTTCTATTGGGTAGTTCCCAGATGGCAGCGCCCCAGAAGGGATGCAGACCTTATGTGCATCGATTTGAACATTGCACACATCCGCAGATAAGAGTTTAAATATGCCTTTCGGAGATTTATTATTTATATCAGATCTAATTTCAATAGATTGGGACTGACTGATATTCTTCTCAATATGAATCACGCGAGCTTTATTAAAATACACGGAAACTTCACAGAGATTGCCAGTGAATCCCTAAAATAAGATGATATTGCATAATCTACAACACGATCATCAGATGGCTATCACTACGATCGTTATAATGAAACCCTTACCAATGAAGTTGCCATGAAACGACTGAAGTTGTCCAAGTCTGGAAACTAAATGAAAAAAGTTAATTCAGAATCCAATTTGATTATTTTTAATGTTATAAATTATGTGTTCTCATACTTCTCCAGGGGTTCTCATTTCCATTTCGAATGTAGTCCACTTCAGATCCTTAGAACCATCAGGACCGTGTCTCGCGTATAATTGGTCACCTCTCCAGAAAAATTCCATCATAAGTCCTCCAGAAGATACTCTTTGAGTGATAAAAAAATGAATGATTTCATTAACTTTATGAATGAACTGATGTCCCCAGGTATTTAACGTCTCGGAAGAAAAAATATTTGATCACCTACTTCGGATTTTCGCAGACGGAGAATAACGAGTAAAATCCAACTCCAAAAGCACCAATCTTATTATACAATTAAACATTAGTGGTTAAATTATGTTGAATAATGAATTTGACACTGCAGACTTTCGTTAGATTATATACTTTTTGTTCATCAGGATTTCCTTCAGCGATTTTTTTTAATCGGTTCCAATCTTGCTCTCGAAAATGAAAGCCATTATTCTTAAAAATTGTTTTTGTAAGAGTTCCACTAGTGGTACCTTCAAATATTATTTCAACTGCAGTGGTTTTTGCATCATCTTTGAGCGAATGATTATAAGTTTATCATATTATTAGAAACACACGCCAAAAAAAAAAACCAAATAAAAAAGATTCAAATCACCACATCTTAAAAATCCTAACCTGCGTTCTGCATCAATTCTCGGAAAACCACAAATTCGGCTGCATATCTAAAAAAAAAAAAACCACACAAGTTAGAAATGAGAAAATATTAATGGCATTATAAGGCTTAAAATTTACCGAGCCAGCATTTTATCGATTAAATGCCTTTGATTGACTTCGACCCGAATTTCGGTAACCGAATTTAGTTGATTCGTATAACTAGTCATCTTGATATTTCGTTCTATGAAAATTAAACCTTTTTTTTTTTTTGTAAAGGACCAGTTTACTCAAACTTTTATATTTGAGCCTCCGGAATTTCGGACCTCAACTCCATTAAATTAATTTCGTGTGACTAAGTAAATAATCCTGTAGAAAAGATCGACATTCCGGATGTCCCATAATGCTTTGTTATGAAGAAAAGTTCAAATAAGAATTTTCATACTTGTCTTAATGAAAATTGTTTTGGATTCACAAATTACAAATATATACAATTTTTTTTATACTGAACATCCGCTTAAACTTTATTTAAAATTCAATAGTCAGATATAAACCCTAATAAATTAGCTGTTGCTATTTTGCAATGTAAATTTTTGTACCTTGAGACTTTATCAAACAAAATGACTGCGTAAGATGCACGTATAATAACCACTGTCAAAAAAGCTAAACACATAAAGACACGACACAGATTTTGGTATTGGAAATGTGATCGTTATATAATCTGAAAATAGGTTGCACTTATTGTATAACATTATTACCTATGAAATGGTTTATTTCTTGAAAATAGTCTATTTATGAATACCAAAATATTACTGATCTTGAGCAATATATACTTCATGAGGCTTACCCGTCAACACCTAAAGAAGCTTGCTTCTATATTTGGCAAGGATCTGTATTGAACGTTCTGACGCATTTTCATATCTTTGTTTCTATTCCTTTCTTGGTTGGTGTCACGTAATTAAATTAGAAGGTCATTATTGTGATTTACGTGGAAATCGATTACGGAAATGTAAATAATCGCCCTGTCCTACTCGAAAAGCAACTTTAATATAGGCAGACGTTTGAAAAATCCTTAATATGGGTTTAGCAATCATCCTATGTTCCTAATTTAAGCTAATGTAGTCGTGTAGCTACCCTGATTTATTAATCCAAGTATTTGCTTATAACATTTACAATTTCCCACTCACTTGACTGCAGGCTCTCACTTGACTGCAGGCTCTCACTTGACTGCAGGCTCTCAACCAAACCTTCCACACCTTCTTTCGAGTAGCCTTCACTGCGTTTCATGTTTCTAATGTGGTTTTTTAATTGTGTTCATAATATTTTATCGGAATAAAATTGAAAGGAAATACAAATGGATCAAACAGTTTGAAGTTGTTATAGAAATAAAATTGAAGTTTAAAGTATCATTGAAATAGTTTACAATTGCATAAAATAAGCAAATTAAAAGTTTACTCAAACGTTATTCACTATGGATTAATTAATAAACGTGACGATGTCATTTACTATAATGAATTAAAATAAGGACTACGGTTGATACTTGTGCGATTCATTAATAATTTATCAAACGTTGTTGTTGTCGCATCTGAAGTAACGATTTATCTAAAATAGCTACTTTAGATATCTAAAGTAGCGCCCTGGCAAAAATTATAACTTAATGCATGCATGAAGATCTCATTTCAGGGGCTTAGTTTTAGCCGGGCTACTTTAGATGCAACATTATCACCACATTTAAATCGTTAATATTTCAGTTGTTGATGATAAAATTACTGATAAGGCTACGAGTGTGATCTCTCAGTTAATTGTAAATTTTACCAAGACAGGGATAAAAAAAAGGGTTCTTGTTGTAAAAGGGTATAGATTGAAATGATAAATTCACATATTATTTTTTTACTACGTAGCAGACACCCGATTTGTCACACAGATCATGTGTGTAAAATTTGTAATATATGATCAAAATGATTGACGCACTTTTTCGACTTATCAAATAATAGAAAAGTTGTCTGTTTAATTTTTGAGTATCATTTTGCAAATTCTCTAGCATTTGAAGGTTCTTATTGAATTTTAAGGGTGATTGAAAATAAAATGGAAAAGAATGTGAACCTTAAAGTTAGGCTATTTTTTTAGTGATGTGAATATATGATCTACATACTGCATAAATTGCATTCTTGATATCTATATAACCCAAAAACTTAACTACATCAAAAAGGTAACTATAAAACTTACTCCGCTTTAACCGACCCACTAAAATGGGTTTCCCGGGATTTTCGGTCGTAAAGTCATTTAGAACTATTAGTAGATATAAGAGTAATAGTGGTAATAAGGGTTTTAAGAGAAAACTATGCTTAATGTGTTATGTAACAAATAAGGGTTTTAAGTAATAAAGGACGTAAAAGGGGTATATGAGAATAATATGTTTAATAGGTTTAATACGTTTAGTACCTCTAAGAGTGCATATGTAATAAACCAATATATAATAAAGGCTTCGAGCCCTATGAGAATGGGTAGTTCGTGCTTGTAATAAAATTTGACCCTAATACTTTCCTGCTTTCGCTACATTATAAGCCGTTCGTCGATTGTCAAGCGACTGACTCGCCGTTTCGACCGTGTCAATATATAAAATACTTAAAATCCATGTAAAAAAATACGATCAAAGAAAAATTAATGTTGCATGATGAGAATGGAATACATCATAATATAGCAATAGTATTTTCAGATTTATGAAAATATTTTGGATACAATATAGGCTTTGCAAGCATATTTCCTAAACTTATTGTGAAGAAACCTTTTTTAAATTAAATGGTATAATAAAATCGAGCTAAAAGGTATTATTCTGATTTAAATATATATGAAATGGTTATTAGTTATTATATTCATATTCATGTATCGCGAGTGTGCCTTACATCTAAACTATAAGAAAAAAATTTAATTTAAATCAAATAAGATTTTAATGATGATACGTATTTAATATACGTACGGAGCGTCATTGTTGCATTTTTTAGCACGTCTGCAATCTATGACAGGTTAAACCACTAATTTCAATCACTGTCTGATTATATTCCCAGAGTAAGACTTGACCGTCATAAACTATAAAAAAAATTAGCTTATAAATTCAAAAGTTGCTTTTGATATCAACTAAACAAATATTTATATAAAAATAAAAACTTTTTAAAATTAATTACTTTAAGCAAAGCAAAACAATATTTCGTTTCTTATTGTTCAACACATTCTTCCTTAAAAGATACTTTTTTTACTTAATTCTACCTCTTTCGAATGAAGATGACTCAAAGAGCTTTCTTTCATATTATTTATTCGTGACCTCATATTTTCGCAGCACTTTTGATTGAATAGTCACGACTAAAATCATAAGGACAAATATTCGGGTGATTTTATTTTTATTACATTACACTGATCTTTGAATTTATCTAAAATGGTTCATAATGTTGGCCTAATATTTTGGCAGTTTAAATTAATAACTAAAAATGAAATGTTGCCGGAAATATCGTTGTCATCCATTTTCTTAATTCCGTTTTATAAGTTTTTTTTAAAAATATATATATATATCAAAATTTATATAACCTGCACTTTATTAAAAAATTAGTTCTCTTTAAACTTTAATTTGCGCACTTTACTCATGTTAGATAAAAAAAAAATTAATTTATAAAATCGCAAAAAAAACCAAATACGACCAAATCGGTTTTATATATTCAACTATAATGATAAGCCTTTCAAATTATAGCTTTTCATTATGATTTAAGGCGGTAATTGAAATCAGTGGCTTAACCTGTCACAGATTACAGACATGCCATTTTTTATAAATATTGTGGCGAGTAGATCATGTGAAACGTGGATTTTTATGGTATGCTCGGGTACTCCATTAATCATGTTATTAAAATTAATCAATGAGATTTAATCAAATATTCTTGCACCATACGTATTTGCTTAAATTTCCCATTCTCCTTCACGTCTAAGCCAAAAAAATTCACATTAACAAACCATTCAACTTTGAACGTCATTATAAAATGTAATGTAAATTCTTAAATAATATTATTATAGGAATAATTAAGCAGGAGTAAGGATAACACCTCAAAAACAAAGAATACAAATATTATCTAGATCTTTAATAAGCGAATCTTTTCAATTTTTTTTATAAAAGCCTCTGTTTTTTTTTGATTTTATATCTAATAATTTTAATCTAATCGTAACACCATTAACAAATACTTTTGTTTCTTGATAAACCATAGAATTGATAGCCATGAACATGAAGTTTTTGTCAGTTTTAACTTTAATCCTCGTAACTGTTTTTCACGTTGCAATTGCAGCTTCCATTAATAAAAGTAAGCATTAATTTATCTTTTATTTGTATAAGTATTATATCCATTTTTATTAAAACCATCTCGCATTATTAGGAAAAGGTCCTCCTACTTATTCAAGTAATGTTCGGTTCCTTTCATATAATACTTTATTTTTAAATTATCACATTTACATATTATAATTTATTAGAAGGTACCAGGTTTTCTAGAAATAATCATAAATTGATTTCAAAATTATTACGCTCCTAGTATAAATTTTTGTCAAAAATTTTTAAAAAATAATACAGCCAAACCTCAGTTATATCTCCACTAATTTATTTTTAACCTAAATTATATCCTCACCCTTTAGCAGAATAAATTTCCTGTATTTATTAAGTATTGCCTCAGCGTTATCTCTAACTAGTTATGAAAAATGTGGTGATATAACTGAGGTTTGACTGTGTTGATAAATGGTTTATACGATTCAAATTATCTAGTTGCATCAAATCATCTCCCCTTAATTAATTTCAAAAGTTATAGTTTTTTCTTTAAATTTTATCTCATTGATATATGGGTGCAAATTCATAAAAAAACAAAAACGCATTACGTTATAAATTTTATCCAGAACTACAGAGCAATGCACTTATTTTACAAAGTTCATTAGATGTTTCTAGATGATTTGCATTATTTGCATAATTACATTTATTTTTACTATGTTATAAAAAAATTGTCGTATTTAATTTTGGGAGACATCATAAGTCCGGGGGCGAAGTCACATATGCAAGTGGTAACAGACAGGAATTAAAAAATTGCGTTTTTGATAATCACACTATAGATGAACAAGGGTGATATTTTTAAGCATCGAAAACGTAAAGCTTGTATCACTTTGCATAAAAAAATTGAGCGCCTTCGCTATGCTACGATTATTGCATCTTTATTACGCATCTATATATAATAACATTATTATAATTTATTTATTTTATTAACAAATTCTTAGAAATTTTGTGAGTATATCTCGTTTGGATACGTTTATATATCTTTCAATGTTGTTATTAATTTTTGGTTTTATTTCTATGATTTCTTCTTACATTTTACCAATATTAGCTTGTAAGTATAAGCTTCATTATATAATAAATCTTTTTCCACTATTACTATTAATCAACTATTTTATTAAATCATTAGTTAGTAAGTATAGGCTTCGAGTATATGTCTTTTGTTTGCCGCTATAACTTTTTAAATTTTTAATCAATTTTACATAATCATTAGCTAGTAAATATATTCTCAAGTTTTTTTAAAGTCAATTCCTGTCATTTGCAACATTTATGACTCATAACTTACATTATTAAACCATCAGCCCGTAAGAATTTACTTTAATTTACGACAAATGTTTTGTAAATCATTTCATTCCTAACTTCCGTGTTTAATTGCTCAATGTTTTCATAAATCATTAGAATGTAAGTAGATGCTTTAATTTTACGATGTTCATTGTTTTTTTTATTTGACTTCATAATTCTTTATGATCATTTGTATTTCTAACTTTATAATTTTTTATGACTACTTTTAATTTTGACTTATAATTCGCCTATAAATTATTAGCTTGTAAGTGTATGATTCCGTGTTTATTTAATTCTTCATTATTATAATAGGGGAGGGTGAAACACGCGCTGTTAATGAGTAAAACCCACTACATAGATCACGTTAGGGTGAAATCCGCGTTTAACTATGTCTGAATTGTGTGTCAGGTTAGTGCCAGACTACCAATCAGATTTCAAGATCAGGTGTAGCGTTACACGATCAGAAAAAGCGTTTGTCATGCCAAAATATCGGATATTTCTCAAAAATTTGCATAAGAAACCACCTTCCGTGCTTTAATTAAAAGTTTTCCTTGAACGATTCAACTATATTTTTTGTTAATATTTAACTTTAATACAAATGCTAACCTTAACATCAATGAATGTTAAAGAATTTTGCACATTTCGGACGCACGATCGGTAAAATGCATAACCTGGCACACAATTCAGACAAGTTTTTTTATTATTCAAAAGCGGATTTCACCCGCATGTGATCTGCGTAGCGGATTTTACTAATCACAGCGCAGGTCTCACCCTGTAGTATTATCTTATCATTACTAATTTTTTGGATCTATTTCCTAATATATTAACAATTACTAGCTCGTAAGTATATGTTAATTTTGTTATGAACAAATTTTTATAGCTTAATGCTTTATTTATTATTATTAATCATTAGGGGGTATGAGTTGCGATTTAATCAATTTAAATTTATTGACTTATTTCTGAGGTTTAATATATAATTTTAAATATATTATATTGTAATTTTATTAATTTATTAGTTGGTAAGTATATGTTAAATGTCTTTGATCCTTCCCTTACGTTTATGAACACACCTGAATTATTTTTGAATTATATATTTTTATTAAATTCTTTGACCTTACAATCAATTTCTTAAATTTCGAATCAATATTTTTCTAATAACCAGCTCGTGAGTATATGTTTAATTATGATGATAATTTCTTTGTAATTATTTCCATATTTTGACTGTATTGATAAATTATTAGTGTGTAAGTATATATTTTTACTCTAAATAATTTATGGTATTATTATTCTTAAATTTGTTCTTATTTGTTAAACTCATTAGTTCGTAAGTTTAGGATTTAGTTTTATTATAGTGATTATTTGAATTTTGCTTTAATTATTTGGCATTGCATTATACGAATTAGCTGGTAAGTACTATGTATAATGATCAATTACAAATTTATTTGATTTGTTGACTAATATATTTATATCATTACTAGCAAGTGAGTATATTCTTCAACTTTTACCATTAATTTATGCCTAATCTAATTTGTTACAACATCTTATATTTCCTTATATTATTTAGCTAGTAAGTATCTCTAAATTTATTACTATATTACTCTGAATTCAATAATCATTGGTTTTGACATTTATTAATCCAATAGCGGGTGAATATAACTTTAAAGTTTATAATCAATTATTTGTGATTGTTACAATTCCAAATTAATTCATTATCATTTTAAACGTTTATATGTTTATTCATTAATAAATAGTGGGTGTGTATATATTTTTTTTTAATTTTATAGTAAATTATTATTATTTCTAACTTATAATTTATCGATTCAATTAGAACGTAAGCATATGCTTTAATTTTACAATAACGATTATAATTGTTAATTCCAAATTTATATCGTTCTGAAATTTTTTGCAATATTATTGATACTGGATTATCAGCCTGTGAGTAAATTATTCAACCTATAAAATCAATTATTATTATTACTATACACAATTTTAATTAATCTATTTTCACCGTTTATAATAATCAGGTGGTGTGTATATTTTTTTAATTGCAATTACAAAATTACAAAATTATTGCAATTACGTGTTTTTGATTTGTAATCTTTCACTGCAATTGTTTCTGCACAATATTTAGGTGGTGAGTGTATTCTCAAAATTATAATTATTACATAGATTGAACTTTGTGTTTTGTTAATTTATATTTATCATTAATTATCGAATTAAGTGCGCAAGTGTAAGTATATATTTAATTTCATAACTATTATTCTTTATCATTTCTAATTTTATTATTATATTAAATTATTAGACCGTGAGTATAGATTTTGTAATCAATTAATGATTTTTTTATCCTTAACCCTTGAATTAATTCTATTGGTACTATTTCATTATTATTAAATCATAGGACGTGAGTATGTTTTAGATTTATATAATTAATAATTTATCATTCTTTAATACTTTCGTATAATTTGCCAAAATTAGGTGGTAAGCATATAATAAATCGATTTTTAGCTAATATCACTCATATTATTCGTTAATTTTGCGTCGTATTTTATTAATTTTTTAGCAAGTAAGTTTATGGTTCAATTTTATTATTTATTATTACTTAACGTTATTAATCATATACGTTATTAATCATTAGAGCGTGAGTATTTATACAATTCTAATATCAATTTTTGCATTGAATTTGATTCTGATTCGATCATATTCAATCAAATTATAGCTGGTAAGCATATTTTCAATTTTAAATTTCCGTTCTTACTCATTTTGTATTAATTTATTTGAAAAAAAATTTATGTTCCATCAAATAATTAGCATGTAAGTAAATTTTACACCATTATAATTGATACTTTGTGATTATCGTTTCTAACTTTTATATCATATTGAATATTTTGTATAAATATTAGCCCGTAAGTATATCTTTCGATTTACTTCCAGATTTTTCAGACTCTATTTATATTAATTTTTTTGCACCATTTTTCTAATAATTAGTAAGTAAGTATATTTCTTAGATTGTTAATTAGAAAGCTTTATTATCAAAATTTCTGCTTTTATCATTAAAATATTTTTGAATTATATAGATGGTAGGTCTTGTTTCAACAATATATTATTTATTGGATATGTATTAATTTATTTCTATTAAATTATTAGCTTGTAAGTATATGAAATTTTTATTAATTTTGCGAGCTTTTTATTAAGCTTACACTTAATATATTTGTACTATTATTAGCTCGTAAGCATATAGTTTAATTTTATAATCAATTTTTTTAAATGATTTCGACATTATTAATTTGTGTTTTTTTTTTATTAAATTATTAGCAAGTGGGTATATTCTTTAATTGTATAATTGCTTAATTTCTATATTTGACTAATATATAACTTTTTATACATTTATTTTGCAAATAATTAGTTGGTAAATATTTTGAACTTTTTTATATTTAATATTAAGTTGATTATTTTATTTGATATTTTAAATAATTTTATTAAATTATTAGCAGGTAAGTATGTTTTTAAAGTTATAATAGATTACACAATTATTAATTATAATATTTTGCATATTTAATAGATGGTAATTATGTTTAATTTATTATTAAATGTTTATGATAATTATAAAAATTAAATGGTAATCGATTATTGTTTTTTGATTTTAAAATTTTAAATTTAGCTTCCTCAAGAATTTCACCTAAAGTAATAATTACAAAGTTTTTCACTTGTAATGTGTTATATTTTAAAATATTTTAGATTTAAAATATTTAGAAGTTGGAATATAAATAAATTTTTTTTTTACTCATATTGACCTAATTGCTCTGGTTTTTTAATAAGACATATATTATATTTGTTTTTGGTAAAGAATAAACTTAATAGTGATTTATGGAGAACTATTGTTATATAATATGAAAAAATTTACAATTTTTATTTTTTAACAAAATTTTAATAGTAGTTAAGGGTAGAGCACAACTATTAATACGTATGGACGAATATTAAGTAGTATGTATAGTCACGTAATTATGTGATAATCACTGCCAGTAAAATTCTTAAAAATTAAATACGTATCACCTGCACTTTGTAATTATGTAAGTAGACCAATGCTTGAGACGTCCCAAACCATGTGTCAATTAGTATCACATGGTTTCGGCAATAAGAAAAAAGCAGCCGAAACTAACACTATACTAATTATCACATGGTTTGGGACATCCAGAATAGTGCCCGATTCGAACGAGCCCCAATAGAACATGAGTCTATTATGCCACCACTACACTAACTTGCATAAGAATCAATCGGAGGGAATGGGTACGGCTTCCACCCTTCCATGTTACTCTTCTTAATTGGTTAATTGCCTTAAGAAAGAGGGCGGCCTCCTTTGCCGGAGGCCAGGGGGCGCCCCCCTAAGGCCCCGCATCAAAATACGAACTTTCCTAATCGTAAGAGCAACATAACAGCTTTGAACTCAAATATCCCAAGATAGAATAGAAGAGAAGCCGTTCACTTGAAATACAGTGGGTTACATCTATAATCGCTATACATATCAAATTTATATGAAAATACAAATTATTAATGATAAGTTTACTGATTTTCGACATAAAGAAGCAGCCTTGAAAAGAAAGAAGAAACAAATGCCGTAGGCTGACTATTGCTATATTGGACTATTCCGTATTTTCAATAGGTATGTTTAACTAATAATAAAAATAAATAACAATGTATTCAAAAAGATACTACATTCGAATTTTTATTGAATAAAATCCTAGATCGAGAGGAGAATTTGATTAACAGGAAATTTTAATATTAGGGAGTCCTTCATTAATTGAAATCAAGAAATGATCCACCTCCTGATGAGTATGTTCTCTTAATTGTTTTTAAAGTCATAGCAACCACAGCATCGTAAATAAAAAGATTTAATGGCGTCATTTTCGAAGATTTCATGATGTATCTAATTCTTAAATTTGCTACACTTATTATGATGTCTTAAGTTGATATAGCAACCTAAAAGATCTATTATAAGCACATTAACACCGTGCACTTTTGGTCTCATAAGTTTTCCTCAAGTTCAAACGATAAACGATTTTATAAAAAAAGTAGGTTATTTACGTACTTTATTTGACATCCAGTATACAACATTATTAACATTTCTGATTTATTAGTTTGAAAATTCGTACGGTATATGAGTGCTGCAGAGCGAAAAGCTGGAAGTGAATATTTAAGTTTTCATCATGGCGAGTTTAGCCCATTTAGGTAGTGAATTCTGATATTACGTAATTCATCATGTATATAATCAGTGTCCTAGCGTTTAGTATAATTTCATATGTACGTATTGTTATTGTTACTGCACTAAATTCGATATGATGAAAACTTATCTAAATGTATGAACACAGTGAAATGCATTTGTAAATGGACAAGTGAAGTAAGTAAATTAAAGATCATGTGACTAGTGTGAGGTCCGAAAACGTGAGCGATATCACGTGGTGTAGATCCCGAATGTCAGAAATGTCAGATATGTCAGATATATTTGATATATCTGATATATCTGATATGTCGCCTATATCGCATAAGTGTGATATATTAGATATATGCGATATATTGAATAAATTCGATATATCCGATATACTAGACAAGTTTATAATGTAAATAGACCAGACAATTTATTATAAATAAAGGGCTTTCCGCCC
>CAJVQA010002957.1:0-20623 GCA_910591915.1 Cetraspora pellucida
ATTGCTAATTTCACAAATCTTTGCCGATCTCAGGATCCAGTGATCAGAATCACATGATCTTGTGCTCTTTAGAACCGGCTCAGTGAGCTGAATCCAATGGTGGTTGTTTCATCCAAATTGGTTCGGTACATCAAAAGTTATAGTCAAAAATGTGTAAAACTCTTAATGTCAACACCATACTTACACAGATGCCCCATGACCTGTCAGTCATGCTAGTGTGACCACCATTACACCCAATCATTAGTAACAGTTGCCATAATACGAATATTACATAAGTGATTATCCAAATTTTCACTGTTGATGGGATTTGAACATCCAACCTACCACTTGGGGAGTTGACAACCTGACCACTTCACTAGGTTGCCACACCTCTATATTTTAAAATTTTGATTATATTTTTTTTATTTATTACCAATATATTGTATGTTTTTTATAAATATCTAGAACTTCTGTAAATAAACTATTAAACTCCTTTTGGTATTATAGTCTAATTGCCATAACTTGTATAAAACTTCTAAAAAAAAACTGTATTTATATGAAAAAAATTTACTACTATTACTTTTGAAATGTAATTTGAAGTAAGCTTTATTAAAAGTTTATATCTAATCAATTCTTTGAGATTTTAAAATGAGATTAATGTATTTTTAATTTTTTAATAAGTTCAAATTGTTATATTAAAAGGCTTTAATCTATTTTGTCTAATTTCTTTTAAGATTAACTATATATATTACATTATTCTTTTTCTTTATTACTGTTGAAATACCTATTTGGGCCCGTATTTGTAATTATTTTCATTTTCCGGGCCCTTATTTATAAATTCCCCTTTTTAAATTCTATGTAAAAATTTGTCTATAATGTAAAGCGAAATATCCAACCCATACATTATTTAAGGATGTTTTAATCCGTACACTCAATCCATAATAATCATTCATAATAATCAAGAAGAACTGTCAATTTATAACATATAATACTGGTTAACCAAATATTTAAGAATAAGTATATCGTTCTCTAATCTACGAAAGCACACGAAGAATGGCGTGTATCATGTGCACGTTTACAAAAATTGGGAATGCCATCCTTCTTTATGACTATGAATAAAAAATATGCTACTTAAATTTAATGCACGTATATTATTAGTTAAGTTTCTATTAATTATATTATAACTTATTTTAACGATAATTCATAGGTTACTGTACTTATTCTACCGATTGTTTTATTAAACTTTAAGATTAATGCAAGACTAATACACCAATACATAGGGCTCCATCCCGCTATTTTATTATTAGATGTTTAACTTTTGTTTCTTATTATCCTTTTGTTTTAGTGGTTGTAAATACATATGATAGTAAATACATATTAAGAAAGAAATCACGATATTGCTCATCATAGTCCACTAAACAAGAATGAAGACTACGTACATACGTATATAAATGACATTTTATAGATTCGATTCGCCAAAGTTGCAGTTATTGATAATGACGAAAGAGCTTTTATAGTGTTGGTGTTCTAACAATTTATAATTAGTTAATTAGAGCATATAACACCAAAGACTATTATACTAGGGTAATGAAATATTTTATTAGGGCTCGGTGAACACGTGTCATGTAGAACTAAAACAACTACCAAAAAACTCAATAACGAACGTTTTTATTGCACTGATTTTCGAAAAGACTAATTCACTTCGTAACCTTCAGCGATTACATGCACATGTGCTACAAATATCAGGATTGTAGCACCATACACGACATTTTAAATCAAAGTCTTACGTACTGTACATAAGTACGCACGCACGCCTTACGTTCTCTTGAACTCCAGAAGCGCAATGCTTCCCCCATTTTTCACATCTCAAACTGTGCCTGAGGATGATCACTCTCAAGCGGAACAGTCTACCATCTTTTTAGATAATAAGGGTGGTAAAGGTGATATGTACATAATTGCAGGCTACGAATGGAATCGTAAAATGTTTAAAGTCCACACATCAATTTTAAAGGATCGATGTGAATATTTTAAAATGGCACTATCCAATAAATGTATTCGTAAATATTCTGATGGGATCATGATTTTTCACAAAGAAGATATTTCGCCGAAAATCTTTAAATTAATTCTCGAGTAAGTCATAGTATTATTTTGATAAGGATTGGGTTGAATTTAATCGAATCTACTTTACAGCTATATTTATACTGGTGAGGTCTCAACGACAACTTGTGAAGATGTTAATATTTTAGAGTTCATCATAGCTGCAGATGAAATGTTACTTCCACAACTAGTTTCCTATTTAGAAACTCTCCTTATTGACAAATATTTAAAGCGGTCTTCACCTGAAATTGAGGGATGGGTATTTTGCTTAATTACGATAAATAAGGGTGAGTTTTTGTGTTTACATCATGATGACTGTGATATATGACTATAGTTTAAAGAAATTGATTTTCTTTAAGAACCATTTTTGACACGGTTTGAAGAACGCGCTAGAATTACAGGCTTTGAACTTTTTAAGAATATCATTCCTAGCAATTTTAATACTGAGATAGTATGCTTCATATTTTAACTTCCATTTTGATATTTAAACCACTTATAAATTAATATTAATATTATTTATAGGAGCCAAAAGTATATATAAATGCATTGCTTGAAGTACATAATATGTACAAAAATATGATTACTGAATTTAGGGGCAATATGAGTTTTACCGCTTCCCTGAATAAGGTAAATATCATATATTGGTATATATAAACTAGTTGCTAAGAAAAGGATCAAAATAAATTTACGAAAAATTGATTTTGATATGTTAGACAATAAGAGAATACAATCTTTAAAAGGCTATACTGTAAAATTTTATTAATACGCATAACAGCATTTATTAAATGGGAAAATGTTAATTTTGGATTAGTTAAGCTCAAAAAATTTATTGAAAAATTGTTTGATTTGGTCTTCTCTTTTTCCAGTACTTAGATTCATTTTAAATTAATTTCGTTATTAATATTATAACCTATTAATAATATCATTAGGCGTTCCGAGAAATTGTTAATCGCAATCATGTTAGTGGATCTTCAACAACTATGACACCAGAATTTTTGGCTCAATTTTGTGATTCTTTACTTAGAAAAATAAACACTGAAGATAATGACCTTGAAAACGCTGTATGTAATGTTCACATATTACAATATTATACCAGATACGTATCAAATTTATATTTCACGCTATTAAAAACATTTATTTAGATGACTATATATGAATATATAGAAGATAAGGATATTTTTCAAAAATTTTATTCAATGATGTTGGCAAAGCGTTTGATAAATGGGACTTCAGTATCAGAAATTGCAGAATATAGTGTGATTGCTAAATTAAAGGTTAGTTTAATAGCATACACATATCATTTTAAATTTAATAAATATTGTGGCAACTTATGCTAAAATTGGGTGATGCTGAAATTTAGAGTCCCATTTAAATCTATATAATACCTACTAAAATTCATAAATACTCTTTTATTAATAATGCTAACCTTAAATCCTATCCTAACCTAAAAAAAAAAAGCCCACACAAAAGGCCTAAAAATTTTTAACTTTTCATAATAAACTAGATTAAAATTTCAGAATCAACCAATTTCAGCATCAGCTGTCACAAATATTAATAGTTTCTTATATCTATATAGGAAACAACCAGTTTCGAATATACTTCAAAATTATATCGAATGTTTACTGACATAAAATCAAGCAAAGCCCTTACTGATCAGTTTAAAAAGTGCAGTTCTACAAAATCTAATGAACAAGGCAACTAAATTGTTTAAAATACATTATGATATTTTATGATTAATTTTAAGTAAGCTCATTTTGTGCATTTACTGTATATTCTTCAGTTGACTTTTCTTTTCTTGTTTTGAATGCTGCATCTTGGCCAATTCAACCACTAAAAACGGGTTTTATTATGCCAGAAGAAGTAAATATGATAAAAATTAGAGATTTGATTTTACGATATATGTATATATTCCTAATGAATTTTTTTTTTTTTTTGACAATAGCTTGAAGAAAATTTTCAACAATTCAAAACATTTTATCAAAATAATCATTCTGGACGTAAACTTAATTTGCTATTTCATCTTTCAAAAGGTGAACTGATAAATAATTATTGTAAAAAAGCTTATACATTCGTGGTTCGTAATTAAAAGGTTTTATAATCAGTTGATTACTCTTTAGCTTAATAACAATGTAAAATGTAAATCAACAACTCTATTACATTCCAGGCATCAACATATCAAATGGGCATACTTTTACAATACAACAAAAATATGTCATATACTTTTGAAGAGTTAAAGCAAAAAACAGATTTAAATGAATATGTTTTGGCAGATCACTTAAAAGTCCTCATCGAAACCAAAATACTCAAGATTTCTAATGGTACTAAAGTCGGTGATCCTTTATCTTGCTATGAATTGAACATGAATTTCGAAAGGTATTGTTTGTCTAACCATTCTTAAAAGCTTATTCGACTAGAAATACAATAATAATCTGACAAAAATTTGCCTTATATTGTATACTAGCAAAAAAAATCGTATTCAATTAAATGTTCAAATTAAATCCGAACGAAATAATGAAACTCAAAGGACTGTCGAAGATCGGATGTTTTTATTGCAGGTATGTGAATTTAAATTGATGTGCACATATATTTTGTATAATTACAAAGAATTATGATCATAATTTTATGCATACTTTAGGCGGCCATTCTTAGGGTTATGAAACCTAGAAAAAAAATAAGGAATGTTGTTTTGGTTAACGAAGTGATTGCCCAACTTTCTCATCGCTTCAAACCTAAAATACATGATATTAAAAAATGCATGGATATTCTGACAGAAAAAGGTTATATTGAAACTCGTGACGGGATGATTTGTCGTATTTAAGAATATTAATTTATTTATAAACTTAAAATATTGTTATGAACAAATTAGATTTTTTAATAAACATACTACATAACAAAAATATTTGTGAACATAAATGCTATTTTGTTACCAAAAATTGAGTAATAATAATAACTAAACTGTGATATTAAGATTTGTCAGCGTTCAATTGGTTTATGGTAGTGGTATTTGTTTTATTTTTACGAATGATGATTTGAATTATGAGCTTCTTAAAATCTTATGCCTTGTAATAACCAATTTATTGGTCATTCTTATCAGCTTTAAGCAAACGCTTTCGAAGTAATCCAATTGATTCTGTTTCAAACTTGAATTCGTTAATTTTGTTCATTAAATTTGGCATAAATGATTTTATAAATGCTTGCATATAATACTTGTGAATTTGTAAATAAAGGAATTAGCTCAGATATTTAAAAGAAAATTTTGAAAATCTTGAAAAAACGAAATCTCACCTCATGTTCATTTCCGTGTTCCTTAATAATACTATGCGCTAATTCATGACAAATCACCATGAACCAGGAAGTTAAGACATCACTTGAAATTACAAAATCTTCAGAATCGTTAAAATCAATGTAATATCTCAAACTGAAAAATAAGGCTCTGTTACGATTAAATGCGACAGATGTTGAATCATCATCATAAAATATATTTATTTGATCGCGTAAAAGTCCAAAAACTTGGCCAAGGTTGACGAGAATGTCAATGAAATTTTTCAGAGGTTTGTCCATATTAGTGGTCCGAAGAATAGATGGATTCAAATGCTTTCCGACGTAAAGTTGAATTCCATTCACATTATGAGCATAAGTCAAAGAAATTTCTATATAAACCCATATTAATTTTAAATTAACCCAAATAATCATTCAATACTGATAAATACTAATATGTGTACAATTATAGTTGACTTCAAAATTAATTTACAAGTTTCGACATTACCAAAATGCACCATAGGTGTTTAACATCATATTTGCTATATCTCAAAAATTGTCTAATTGACTAAGGCCAGGTATACTAAGTAAAAATGTTCAGAACTCCAAAAACCTTACGCTAACCTGAATTTGGGCCTTTATATCTGACCCTATCTTTAGTCTGTTATTGCAAAAAATATAAACACTATATATAGGTGCACATTGCATCGATTAACAATATATGCAATTCAATAATTTTGATGTCAACTATATTCATTCACAATGGATACCAAAATTCAGCTGATCGACCAAAATTTAGGGACGGAATAGGTCGGTGATTAAGTGATAATACCAGACAACTATATTGCTCATAACTGATCTGAACGACCAAAACTGACTTGGTCTTAATAAATTTATTATATGGGTCATGACCATATACTAAATTTATTATAACTCGGGTCGTTCAGATCAAACCAGTTAGGAGTACTACTTAGGACATGGGCCGCTTGATTAGTAAAGCTTTAGGTATCCTAACCTATTTCGACCTTGAATTTTTGTCGATTTGCTTGCTTCTATATACAATACCTGGTATAATATCACAATGGCTTTCTATCTGAAAATTTACCATGGCTAGTTGATTAAAATAAAAATTTCGAGTATTTGACTTAATAGACTTAATCGTATCGCGTAATATGGTTTGTAAAATTGAATTTTCATTTTCATCTGTTTCAACCGATATAGAATCTGCCCATCCCCCTCTTGCCGATGACGAAAGATTACGTATTCTACCGAAGGACGGTCTGGTTATATTTTCTGTAGGGTAACCAAGTCGTTGCAGATCTTCTACTGAAGATGTTAAATAAAGGTACAAAATTGTACCATATTTTCTGTCTGGTTGTACATGAATATGTCGTGCCAAGGCTGGTGCAATATCTGCGTAATCCGAACGACCACGAGTAATATAAAGAATTAATGGATTTTCTGAAACACATGCGTGAACTACTTCACTTTTAGTTTTATATTTAATAAGAAGTACATATTTCATGTCTATTTTGTCTACTTCCATGACTCTCAATTTTTCTACCCAACTCACATCATTCTTAAAATTACCATTTGTGATACTGGCGTAATACCAAGGCACACGTTCCTTGATTCTCTGATATACACTGCAAGAAATTTTCGAGGTCCCTGCAATACCACTATGTTGAGGTGTTGACCTGACGTTAGCATCAAGGGATAGACTTCCCAATACCTTGTAAAGAAGATAAAATTATTATGTTATACCATGTCTCGAATTTGAAAAACTAAGATACGTATATGAGTGATTTCAAATGAAAACCGGACTTCAGACTTTCAAGTTTATTATTTATTATTTACCAGATTCAACCTTGACAGAGACACATATGACGCGTAACTAAATTTACCTACGTATCATATATGTCTCAATCAGGGCTGAGTTTAGCAAATAAACTTGAAAGCCCGAAGTCTGGCTTTTCCCCTGGCGTCATCATATAATATTATTAATCAAAAACGTAATTACTTATGTACCTTATAAAAATTTGCCATTTGATCAGTAAACGGGCAGATCAACGGATCAAACATGTTTCGATATCGATCATTATCATTTATAAGGATATTTTTAGCACAAGCTAATTCATATTCACCCTGTTTCTTTGTACCTAATAATATTGGTGATTGTTTCATTCTATCAAGTATTCCTGGTTTCTTTTTATTAATTGATTCATAATTATATGCAATTGTTCCGAGAACAGTTTTATATGAATCCCTATAATTCGGATTTGACCAAAATTTTTTTGATGAATTGATGAGATATTCTGCTAAATCCAATGCAGATGGTTCTTTTTTTACACCACAGTTTTCTAAAAATTGATTTGCATCTTCACCAAAATCGACACATGGAAATAAATCAACATAACTGAATTAATGAATGTAAATTTTGTGTTAGGTCTAAATACATTAAAACTAATTCCATAAAAAACTTATACATACTCTTCACTTGCGTTTTTGAAAAAACAATCTTTTGGTGTGTAAAGACTGAATTTATGTGGTTGAACTTTATCTTCGATAGGTATAAAGCTGATATCTTTAAGCTCCTTACAGTCTAAATGATCAAAATCTCCTCTACGTGTTGCCAAGTAACTAAAAATCCTTTTTGCATCTTCATAGTTCCTTGGTGGATTGTGTATTAACTTATTCACCAATAGCCTTCTATCAGGATGTTGTTTAACACCCAACTCTTTAGCTCGAAAACTTAGATTTTGACGTAAAGCATTGAATCCCATCTTTACACAATCAGGACTCCAGTAACATTCTGATGGTTTCACGTATACATTGGAGTCAATGCATGGTAAAAATCTCACTTGAACCGAATTTGGATCGTATTCATCGGAATATTTTTCTTTGAGATTTTTGATAAAATAATTTAATGCTTTCTCACGAAGATTAAAAGGTGTAAACGTTGTTGCAAGTTGCAGAATAGTCTGAAGAGAGGGATATTCTTGAAGTCCAAGCTTAGTTATGAATTTAGCTAACATTTGAATTCAGATAGTTAATAAAAAAATTTTTATAAATAGTTTCTCGGATGAAATTTTTCGGTTCACGTACAGTACCTTCATTTGAATGTTTGTTCCAACTTCCTTTCCATTGAATTACAGGTAATTCAAGTTCTCTATTCTGAAAATACGGTGCATACAAGTGTCTTGCTAAATATCTTTGAACATTTGTACCAGAATTATTCTTATCAACATCCTCCTTTATCCAAATCTCTGTTGTTTTTAATATCTCTATAGAATCGTATTTAAGTGTATTCTCTATTGAAGTAAAATATTTCAAAAGCTTCATATGATCCAAATTATCTTTATTGACTAATCGAGTGAAAATAATTTCCAATTTCACGTGCTATACCCGTGATGTTATAAATTTGTTTAAGATAAATTATGATATAATATCGATATACAGTCATCCTCTTCCAAACAAAACAACATTTAATTTATTCTTCTTTATACAGGTATGTACCTATAGAAAGAATAAATTAAATAGTAGTGGTAAAATGGGGTCCTGTTTAGGGACTTTTCACCAACCGGAGTGGCATATTCTGATAATTTTGAAGCGTAATCTGAAACAGTAATTTCTGGTATAATGTGATTTTGACGTCTAACCCGACAGAGTATACACCAAATCACTTCGGATTACTTCATTAATAGTCCCATATTCAGGAATGTATATAGTTTCTACATATAAGCATCAAAATTTTACCAAGTATGCACTAAGTTGCTCATCATACTAGGATATATATGCCGTGAGGTTTTTATATAATTTGAATAAATAAATTCACTTTTTAATTTTACATTTGACGAAAAAAAAAATCAAATTTTTTAGCTCAAACGTAAAATGAAGGAGCGAATTAATAAAGATGGTTCAAATTACAAAGAATATATAAATGTTTTATGATCAAAGACTGGTTTCCCTTGACGTCACCTATATATGTTATAATATGCGAGAAACTTTATGCACAAAATGAATTTAGTAACCTAAATTTCATAGGCAGAAGTTCGTCTGATTGGCTAATATTGAAGGTTTCATTAGAGCTGTAGGACTCCATAGTCAAAAGTAAGATCTGATTCTCGTCCGTTTAAAAAAATTAGCTTAGTAATAAGTCGGGTTTTTGAGAAGTTATTACTATACTAACTTTTTTAAACGAATGAAAATTAGATCTTATTTTTGGCTATGGAGTCCTACAGCTCTAATAAAACCTTCTATATAGCTTCTTTTTTTTTATTTCATTATGTTTAGTTTTCGTTTTTTTAAAAAGTACTCTAAACTGTATAAATAATGTAAAATTAAATTGAATTTATTAGCCAATCAGACAAAAAAAAATCTGATACTACTAAATCGGACTTGGTAGTATCGGGATTTTGTATTTCGGGATTTCGGTGTCGGGATTTTGAGTGTCGGGATTCTGGGTAAAACCAGTAAAGCTTCGACTTTTATATGTTGAAACTACGCGGCTGGATAAAATGTATTTTTACTAAACTTTATTTAAAAAAATCTGTGCTCGGTTTTTAGTCACGTGAAGATCGTAATTTTTGCTAATAAAAAAAAATTCAAAACTTCAAATTGAGATAGCTTAATAACCACCTGAACAAATTTGACAAATTTTCCTATTTGAATCCTAAGGATTAATATGATCCAAAAAAAAAAAGTTTCATTGAATTTGGTCGGATGGTTATTGAGATAACTTCACTCAAATTTTGAAAAAATTTGAGTGAAGACCGCCTGATCAATTTTGATGAAATTTTTTTTGGTTGAATTCTACAATTTATAGAATTCAATAATAAAAAAAAGTTTCATTATATTTAGTAGGGTAGTTGTCAAGATATCTTCATTCAAAGTTTTAAAAAAAATCAAACCGTATATCACAATAAGGACTGTTGAATTTTTTCTCAAATTTTGAGTGAAAATATCTTCATAAGCATCTAACCAAATTCGAAGAATCATTTCTTATTTAAATTCTATAGATTTATAGAATTCAAATAAAAAAATTTTCATCGAATTTAATCAGCTGGTCAAACTTTGGGTGAAGATATCTCGACAACCACCTGACTAAATTCAATGAAACGGTTTTTCTGGATCGCATTAATTCTTAGAATCCGAATAAGAAAGTTTTGTCAAATTTGTTCGGGTGGTTATTGAAATATCTTGATTTGAAGTTTTAAAAAGTTTTATTTTTAGTGAAAATTATGATCGTCACATGACTAAAAACCGAGCGCAGATTTTTTATGCCCGTGATTATGAACTGAGTAAAATTCACCGGAGCAAAACATACTCTACACCTACTTTTTTGATACATCTAAACATACCCTAAAACTAACCAATAAGATCGCACGTTATTATAGCAAAAGTTAGTAAAAAGTATAGAAATTTTAGGGTATGTTTAGACGTATCAAAAAGTAAAATGAATGTTTTGCTTCACCAGATATTCTACGGGACAGAATATAATCACGTGATTGGTTGATTGTTTCATATGGGTTGATTTTTTCGATTTATGTAGATCGGACTCCAAAATTTGACCGGAATTAGATCAAATTTTGGAGTCCGATCGAAAAAATCAGCCCATATGTATGGATTTTAATACTATCACGTGATTTTACTCTGTCCTTAAACTCTATCCGTAGAATTAGCGAAAATTCACCACCCAAATTTAAGATCACGCGATATGATTTTAATAAAAGCATTGGTTCATTACATTATTCTAAGTTAGAAAAAAAATTTGGGGTGGCGAATTTTACCTGGTTGTGATTATAAGCCAATTGTACATAAAGACAAGTATTTCAAAAATGAAAAAATAAAAATTTTTGCGGTCGTGTAGGTGATTGTAGAGGAGTATGACTGTACGTATGTATATACTATTTTTCTTACCTTATGTATTCCCATCATTGTAGAAAAATTTTCGTTAATTTTTATGCTAATATTGGGCAAGTCCGGAAACAACTTCACGTCTGGGAAGTATGTATCAACGGGCTTTTTTAACCCAAATTGAGTTGGGATACATTCAACTTGAGAAAGCAGTTGACATATCAAAGTCTTATCATTATTGCTCATCAACTTAAAACCTCTTGAAATGGTTGATATAAATTTTTCGGCAAAAGATGGGTCACTTTTCAATTCGTATTTTCCAATAATGTATTGCGCCCATATAGCTAATGAAAGTTCAGCCCAATTTCTAAATAATTAATGATTAAATGTAGTTATGAATATCGAAATATTTAGAAAATGCGCTTGATTGAGATATCATCATACTTGAATGATTGTCTTAAATCATGGAGATTGTTATTGAATCTTGAACTAATAGGATATGGTAGGACATTGGGTGGAATATCCAAATCTGGTTCAACAATGCGTGGGTTCAAGAAATATTGAATATTTTTTAGAGGTATGATTTCATTTTCAACACGTACAACTGCCAGTTGCATGAAATTGTCATGTTGCAATTCTGAAACATTTTGTCTTTTACACAATGCTATCCACCATTTCATCAAAGCTATCATTTCATCTTGATCCAATGCTCTATTTTTTAATTCCTCGAATACATCATTTATTGAAGCCTTTTCAATAAGTTTCCGGATAGTATTTGCCCTACTAAAAAATGATTTGCATCGATCTACCATGATTTTTGGAACAAACGGAACAGTTTTGATAAATGCGATCATTTCTGGATCAGGTAATCGTACCATATTAATGGCTTTGACACCGTGAGTGGATAATATAGATAGTTGTGACGAACAACTTTGGTAAAATTGTGTTTCGATTATATTTCCTACTTTGGCGTCTGGCGTGCTTTGTTCGAATGTAAAATGTTTGAGAGCATGCGCTGAACGTGCTTCAAGGTCCGCTTGATCATTATTGAATGTATGTTGGTATTGTTGTGATATATGATTCATTTCATCTTCATACAGCAAGCGGCATAATATTCCGGCCATACATAACATTTCCGTATTATACTCTAAAAGCGTTTTTTGGACCAAGTCAATCGATTCACGTTCGACCTGTAAATAAATACTTAGGACAATTTTATATTTGTAAGAAGGTAATATAATATTTACATACTGTTGGTATGACACGAGCTGCTAAATGCACCGAATAACCAGTTGTTTGATGTGTTCGAAAGCCAATAAAGACTTTTCCTTGATCGGGGAATGGCAGCAAGTCTTTGAAAATATCGAGAGATTCGTCAGTATTTGAAGACTTATCATAATAACCAGGAAGAATAATTTGCACAGCAGTTTGACGAGGGGGTTTTTTCTTTGTTAATCTTTCCATCTCAAGGGAAAATTCATCTTGAACCTGAACATTTAGATTTCCACTGGCTATTTGGAAGCGAACGGACGCCTTTTCTTCTAAGCAATTTGTGTATGACATAGTTCCAGGAGGGATAATAATCCTAGAAGTATTAAATGTAACATCATGTACATTAACCGATTCAAGTTTAAACATTTTTTTTGGAGACTCGCTATTTATATTAGATCTGATTGCAATTGATCGAGGATTATTAATGTTTTTTAAAATATGAATCACGCGATGTTCATTTAAATACACTGAAATTTCGCAAAGATTAGCGGTGAATCCCTGTAATTTAAAATAATGATAAGGTATAATGGTAATTGTGTAATATCAATGTAGAACGAAAATTATACCAATGAAGTTGCCAAAAAACGACTGAATCTGTTTAAATCAGGAAACTATATAGAAGGACAAAATTAAGACTGTCAATGATTTTTTTCATTTTTTAATAATTAAATATTAGAAATGCGATAAAAATATTGCACCTTTGTGGTTTCTCTCATGTCCATTAAGAATATTGTCCACTCAGTGTCGTTTTTGCCAGTGGGACCGTGTCTGACAAATAACTGATCACCTTTCCAATAAAAGGCCATGCCAAGTTCACCAGAAGATACACTATGAAATATTAATGATTTCCAAAGTTAAAATGTTTTAATTCATAAATAACTTTATATAAAACAGGATTAGCAAACTTTTTTGAAGCATATTTTAAAACTGTATTACTATAGTTAAATAACATACAATGGTTCTTCACAGATCGAAAACAATGAGTAAAATCCGACACCGAATGCACCGATCTTGTATCGCGAAAGCAATATTGACGATTAAAACTGCATAGCATGGACAGTCTTAAAAATAATCATGAATACCTTTTGTTCATCAGGATTTCCCTCTGCAATTTTCTTTAATCGATTCCAATCTTGTGGCCCGAAGGTTAATCCATTATTCTTAAAAAGCATTCTCGAATAAGTTTCGCCAACTATATTCTCAAAAACAATTTCGACGGCAGAAGATTTTGCGTCATCTTTAAACCACACAAATTTCCATATCAATATAAAATTTGTAACTTGCATTTATCTATAAAAACTCGTACGCACCTGAATTCTGCATTAATTCTCGGAATACCACAAATTCGGATGAATATCTAATCAACAGTTTTTTCAATTCAAGAACAAAAAAATCATAATAATCTAAAGTAGAAATATCTTGAACTTTACCTAGACAACATTTTATCGATCAAACATCTTTGATTAACTTCAACTCGGACTTCGTAATCCGAATTTGACATTAATTGTTTCCTAAAATTGTCAAGACTCATTTTGATATTTTTCAGGTTTAGTTAGAAGGTCTAAAAGATCCAATTCATTTATTTAACATATATAATTCCGTTCTTCGGAAGTATTACTCTTTCTCCATTTAGAATTTTGTGTTATGTAAAAACTATTACACTACATGTTCGTGTAGATACGTACGTACGTACGCACGCACGTGCGTAAAACTTTAAATCTTTTAAAATTTGAAAGTGACAACTAATTATGCAAATGGCTAGTTTAGATTGACTCGCGAACATTTTGATCAAACTGAGCTGATTATTTGACTTTACAAAATAAAGTCTCGGTGAGTTATTTTTAAAGAGGTAAGAATAAATTTAGTCAAAAATGAATTTAACGACCTGAGTGTTATTCGCGATGTTACAGTATAGGACGACCGATCTTGAGCGGAGCTGTTCCGTTATTACTTTAATTAATAATTTAATAATTTGAGCTAAGTCAATGCGACTAGAATTTGGATTTAATTTCGTGTGTTAAAACGGATTAAAACAGGCATTCCATTCGTCTCCATCAAATAATCCGGAATTGATATAACCTGTCATTAAAAACAGCGGATCCAATGTCTAGTATGAAAATAAAACGAATTCAAACTCTGGATGTGGTATTTTTCGAAATTTAACTGGATTCAAATTCAACCGTGAATTAAAATTTGAAACTGGTTTTATGTAAAAACCATTTTTAATCGGTTTTAAAATAAATTTCATTGAACAACGAATTTCTAACATTCAATTATATTCACACTAGAAAGATGTCCGTGCTTCTTGCACTTAGTAAAATTTTATATTTATATATATATAGTTATAATACAATGTATGTTGTTGAACATTTTCTTTTCCCGCCTTGCTAATTTTGTTTTAAAATTTTATATCATAGTTGTAAAATTATCATAAATGTGTAATTGCTTCAAAAACTATTAAGACAAACAGAAAATTTAAAGTTATGTTTTTAACATTTCATACTAAAAACAAAGTACGTACGTACGTACGTATTAAAAAAAAAACTGTACTTACATAGCATTAAAAATGGAAATTTTGCATAACAATAAAATCAACAATATATATGCAAAGAGGCCGTATTCATGACCAATAATTCCGACCAAATTTTCAAAATTCCCCATTTGAAGATCATCTAAAGCCTTATACGTAGTTATTATTTAATGACTTGAGGTCATTTAAAGTTTGATCAAATGACTGTTATTTACTATCTTTGATATCTAAATTAATTCTTCAAAATTTATTTTTGCAACTAATAATCTATTAACGAATTATAACTTTATTATTTGTAACAATTATTTACTTCATATTTACTTTTTACACAAACTATTTAAGTTTCTTGGATGCTAGTTTATATTTGATAACTAACAAATTAAACAAATTTAGCTTATTATAAATAAATCAAATTAACTTATTAGAATTACTACTAAACAAATTACTAATATATTTGTATAGTATATTATTAATATGATTATTATTCTTATAATTAAATATCTAATTTTTTTTTTTAACTTTAAGCAGTTATGTTAATATTTTATTAAGAGTCTTTTTTTTTTGTTTTTTAAGATGACCTTTTTGGTTTTTTGACTTTTATTAATAACTTTTTTGATAATATAATTCTATAAACCATTACAGAAAATGTGTACAATTGGTTACACATATAATTTTTTTATATTACCTATTTAAAGAGTTCACTTGAAAGTTTTCTATCAATTATCATATCTAACATTTTTGCTTAGGTGTTCTATTTTAAATCCTTTGAACCTATATTTGTATTAATATTACTGGATCTTATCCAGATTATTGTTTTAACTTTAGGACTATTTTATCATTGAAGTAAACCTTTCAAATTTTTTGTATCTATTTTTATAGTTAATCTAATATTATTATAACAGTATCAACACTTGCAATCAAGAGGTGTGGTGATCTAGTAAAGTGATCAGGTTGTCAACCCCCAAATGGCAGGTCCAGAGTTCAAATTTCAGTGTCGATAGAAAATTTGAAAATCCTCTCTGTGTTATGATTAACTGTCTCTCACAATTGGTTAAGATAAGACACCTGTAATCTATATCGCACCAGCATCAGGGACATAGAAAATTATTGATTTATATAGATCAATATAAATCGATATTTTGGGATCAAATCATGGGTAAATTGATATTTTTACAAATCTTTTTGTAGTGTAACATTACACAATCTTGGTGAGTAGAATTATGAATAGTGCTGACCAAAATTTAATAATGTTAGTTAGAAACTTGTGAATCAGGTGATTAGTATTATAAAAGGCTTTTTCATAATTAACTTACAACTTAGATTTGTGCAGTTTTTTTTTTTTTTTTTTTTTCTTTAAAAAAAAAAAAGGATACTTTTTTTTTTAATACATTGTTAAAGGTTTTTCATGTCCAAAATATATCATTCAAGTGAATTACAATATATTCTCATGTGCAAGAATTTTCAGACAATTTTGTTATTGATGCCAGCCTTTTGATGTGTTAATTCTGTTGTTACTCTATAAATTGGAAAGCCAAAGTATCTATTACAGCCCATATCAATACAAACTCACATAAAAATTTAAAACAAAAAACATATTCTTCAAGTAAAACCAGACAACTCACCTTAATCTCTGTGGTTGAAGCAAATGAATCAAGAAAAGTTACTATTAATGATTTAATCTATGCATTTGTCCAAGTTGACATTTCCTTAGAAAAAGTAGACAAGCTTAGACCATGGTTAAGGATAAATTTATGTGAAGGTGGTAGTATTCCTTCAGCTGATACTTTGTGTTGTGAGTACTTTCCTGAGGTTTTTGAAACCCATCTGATTAAAATTAAACAAATGTTTAGTGGTAAAAAAATTTTGGTAATTGTTGATGAAACTACCGATAGTAGGGCACGAAGCATTGTTAATATTTTGTTCAACTATCATGATGTAACTAAGTTAGTAGTTGTAGATTTTTTAGATATAGTTAACAATTTAACAATTGGGCAGTTAATTGTTCATACTTTAGTTGGTTGGAATATCTCATTTAACGATACATGATTAATTGTATCAGATTTAGCAACGTATATGAAGAAATGTGTTTATGATGTGCTTAGGCCAATTATGCCTCAAATAATGCATCAGGCATATTTAGCATATATTTTAAATTTGATTAGGTTAGTATAGTAATAGGATTTTAAATTTTTATATAAAAATTTTATTATATTATTTAATAAAATTAAAAATAATTAAGAAGGTTTTTTTTTATTTATTTAGTGAGGCATGGATGTTTATTGAACATTTCAATGTAGTTCATAAATTGTTGGTCAAAATTAAGAAAACTTTAATTTATGCGAAAAGTTGACATGCAAGATACATTGAATTTTTACATCAAAATGGAGTTTCTCATCCAAATAATATTCTATTACCTAATGCAATATGTTGAAACTCCTGGTTCAAAATAGCCTTTTATATAGAAGAATACCTATGATTTATTCAGGATTTTTATATTTAAGAACATAGAGAAAACACCTCTCCTGTAATAAAAAAAATTGTAGCAATTCTTAACGATCAACAAGAATATAAACACATATGGATATATTTGATATTCATTAAAAACTATAGACAACAATTTGTGCGAGATTTAGATTTTTTTCAAACTGAAAATTTTCTTGTAATTCTATTTGTTGAGAGCTAAATTGAACAATTAGAAAGTGCGATTAATGTAGAAAAATCATTAGCAACTTTAGTTCAACCTGTACTCGAGGTATTTTCTAAACTTAATACAGAACCTGATTCATTTTTTCCTATATTTCATTCTGCATATAAAGCCACTTATAAGAAATTTTGTGATCATATTAGTAATCATCCCACACATCCTTTATTTCAAGAAGCCCATATTTTTGATCCTCGATTCTTTTTGCTTTCTACTATTAATCATAATATTGCATTGTATACTTATATCCGAGAATTATTAGATCTTTCAGTTGATTTAATTCAAGAATGGGCAATTTATTGTAATTTCAATCTTTTTATAATTGAATTTTATACTTTAGATAAGTTTTGGAGTAAGATTTCTTATCAATTACCTTTGTTAAGTGAAATTGCCTTTGATTTATTTGGCTTCCTATATTATCTTGTAGTATAGAACGAAGTTTTTCTGCATATAACAAAATTTTGGATGATAATAGACAAAATCTTAGTAAAGAATCACTTCATGCTCTTACTACTATATATTACAATTAATAATTATCATAATAAAAAAATAAAATTTGAGTTTTGATCATGTTACGTATAATCCTGCATTCTGATTGAATGGTTAGGGCATATCAATATAAATCGATATTTTTGACCATATCAATAAATATTTTTGCTAAAACAAATTGATATTTTTCTGAATTCCTGACCAGCATGACTGGCAGGTCACATGTCATTTGTGTAACAGTCACATGACATTGTCCTTTAAGACAAGGTCTGTGGTTACATGAAGAAATGCAAACTGGTATCAGGCAGTGCAAATCTACAATAAGTCCTCATGGTTATATAAATTATAGAAACCAATAGAAGAAAGATAGAAGCCCATTTGGAAGACCTGAGTAGAGAGATAACCTGAGCTTTTGATGGTGCTACTGTAAAGACTAGACTTATGAAATGGAGCTAGAACTTGTGAAACTGGGCAAATGTGCTAGTTTTTAAGGAGGGATCAGATGAACCAACCAGGCTATTAGAATTTTCGAGTTTTAGAAGAAAAAAGTACATGTTGGCAAACATGTAAACCAGAGGTGTATAGTTTCAACCTAGCTTTCTGGGCTATCTGAAATGGCAGCTTGGTGGAACTTGAATTGAATACCAAAGTAGTAAGGATATGTTGTGAAGTAAGTACTAGGGTTGGGGTAAACACTACAAGAACATAGTGGTTTAATGGTATGCCCTAACTACCAGTATTGGTCTTGGCTATAGTGATATCAGGTCAGCTGTAAGAATGGGATACAGAAGATTCTGGAAGGTTTAGTACAAGGTCAAAGGTTTCAAAGAACTGCTTTAAAGACTTAGTAGCCATAGCATATTTTTACTAACATCAGCCAGAGTCATTGATAAGCAGAAGTAGATAGGTGGATATGAAAACAGAGTAGTTAAATAGGAAATCTACAAGTGGGTTCTGGGCAGTATTTAATATCTAATGTTCTTAATGTTCTTAAGAACCTTCAAAAAAATTTAAGAACATTGCATCTAAAATTTATGTTCTCTTTTGAGAACAATCTAAGAACATAAAATTTTTAATTTATATTCTTATAATATATATATTTAAAATATTATAATTACTTTTTTTTTTTTTTTTTTTTTAGCAAGAACATTAAAAATGTTTTGAGAACATAAAATTATCAATTAATGTTCTCAAAATACAAAAAAAAATTCACAGATATTTTTCACTAGTTCCAGGTATGGCAGCTAGTGTAGAACCTTTGGGCAGACTACTTAAATTAGATAATGACTAAAGTTGTACAAGTGGCTAGTTGTACACTCTCTCCATAGTTGCTCTTGTGGTTGTAAAGCAATTATTAGCCAAATATACTATTAATAAAATCCTGGGTTGCAAGTATTCACCTTAATATTTAAAAAAATCAACACTTGCAATTAGAACTAATCATTAAACTACTATGTTCTTGTAAAGTTTACTTAGACTTTAGCATTTATTTCATAACATATTCAAAATACTTTAGTATATTTAAGTCTATTTTTCAAACTTCTAATTCAGATAATTTGGTAGAATTATAATTAATCTATTAGTATATCAAATTAGTCTAATATACTTTTTTTCTAATCTATTCTAATAACTTGATTAGTGTAGTTAGTGGTACTTCTAAGATTTTTAACTCAAAGGTTTTTATCTATTTGATTATTCAATATTAATATCTATTTTATATAACTAGTCTTTATATATAGTAGTACTATCAAAAATCCATATTATCTTTTTATTCAGGTCTTTTTAAATAGACTTCTTTTTTCTCAATTTCAATAAATTTATATAATTATAAAGACTTATCTAGAGTTTATACTACTTGATACTAACTTGCATTTTTCTATATAATATTATACTTATACAGATGCTTTACAACCTATTATTTATACTAATATAATCACTATTATAGATATCTTAATCTAATTATTAAAAACAGTTGTTGTAATATAAGTATTATATAGGTAATTATTTAAATTTTTAGTATCAATAGAATTTGAACATCTAACTTACTATTTGAGAATTGACAACTTATCTACTTTATTAAATTATTATAATTTTTTTATTAAGCTTTTTAAATTATCTTTAATACTTCTTTTTTTACTTTTTTTTTTTTTTTTTTAAAGAGAGGTCTATCTTCTATCTCTTTTATTTATAATCAATTTTACATATATAAGATGAATACATGTGAAAAAACTATATTATGGAAGATGGGGGTAAGAGCTACTTTACTCTCGACCTATTCTTTGCTAGAATGGTCGTTAAACCTCTAGTTTTCGAAAAGATGCATTAAAGAAGTTAGTCCATTGTTTGTATATTTTAATAGTTTCCTTTCTATAAAAGATGGGGCCAAAGGCTTAGTTTTGTTTAGTATTGGGGTCTGTATTGGGGCTGGGTTTGGAAGAATT
>CAJVQA010002958.1:0-20623 GCA_910591915.1 Cetraspora pellucida
GAAATGATAGATCTGTTAGAAATGATAGATCTAATAGAAATGTAATATCTGTAATATCTGTAAGATCTATAAGATCTATAAGAAATATAAGATTTCCAGCACAGTAATGTGAACCAATCAGAATTAAGTCACATGTATTAGAATTAGTATTTTTATCAAAATCATCCTGATTTTGTGATCCAATGATCAGAATTACATGATTTTGTGCTCATTAGAATCGTCTCGGTAAGCTGAATCCAATGGTAGTTGTGTTATCTAAATTGGTTTAGTACATCAAAAGTTATGATTAAAAATGTGTAAAGCTCTTAATGTTAACAATAAGTTCTTATAAATATATAAATCTGTTGAAATTAGAAAACAAGAAGTTCATTTAAGAAGATCTAAGCAAAGATATAATACAATTTTTAATAGAATTACTATAAATATTAGCATTAGAAAACCAATACTAATATAAAAGAATTAGATAGACAAAAATTTCTAAATAAAGATACTATTAGCTAAACTGTTAAAATAAATCAAAAAAAGTATATTAGACTAATCTAATATATATATAGACTAATTATAATTCTATTAGCCTATTTAAATTAGAAATCTAATGACAATATCTACAAATTGTTTATTATTATAATCTAATCTGGTTTGCATTTAGAGTTAATTTTTTTTTGATAACTTAGTTTAACTTATATATATTAAAATTATTTCTTTAGCATAGCTTAGCCTAGTCTATAATTATAAAATTTTATTTTAAACCTAATCTAAACTACAAAAATTTGCAGGTTAGGCTAAACTAAGTTGTAAAACTCAATGCAAGCCTTTAATACAAAATTTACTAAAATAATTCAAATATGCTATAAAGTAATACTAAGTTCAAATAAATTTTATAAAGACATAATAGTTTAATGATTAGTTCTGATTATTAATATTGGCTTTGCTATAATAATACTAAATAAACTATAAAAATAAATACAAAAAGCTTTGGAAGGTTTATATTGAGAATAAAATAGTCCTAAGTTTGAGATAATAACCTAAATATAATCAAATAATATTAATATAGATTACAAGTTTAGAAGATTTAAAATAAAACATCTAAGCAAAGTATTAAATATGGTAATTAGTATTTTTTTTTTGTATTAAGATAAGGCTTTGCTTATATCTTTATTAGTAGTTTAAAAGTTAGTAACTACATGAAACTGCTATGTACAAAAAATAATTTTTTATATAAATGCTATAACTAAAACCAATACTTGCAATTAGGGCTAAACCATTAAACTGCTAACTATATAGCTATTACTCTAAATATAAATAAAAGAAAAACTATATTTAAGAATAAAAGCTTATATATATTTATCTATGACCTAAATCTACTAGAGTAGTCAAAACTCATTTAGATTTGTAAGTTAAGAATATGGTTATAAGAAATATTGTATTTGATTCAAAAAATGATTTAAATATTAATTTTACAAATAGCATAGCCAATAGGTAGACAGATATTAGAATTGAAGTATAGTTGGTCAAGTAGTCTATATAGACAAGAATAAGTATAATTTTTGTGATTAGAGTTTCTTCTATTATTTTAGCTTGATTGAAGTAAAGATTTGACATAAGATGATTTAAGTTTTTGTTATTGTTTCTAGTTAGCAAAGTTTATACAATATGGTTTTCATATTTATTTATAAGAAAGTTCATTAACTTTAAATAAAATAACAATAATTATTTATAAGACTAGTTTGTATAAAATATTAAAAGTTTTGTATAATATTAATTAAAGATTTAAGAATAAGTTTTTTAAGTGTAATATTAAGATAGTATTGATTTGTTTGAGAAAATATAGAGTAAAAAGCATAGTAGTTATTGATTTTGTAGATAAATTCTTCTTGTTAGTTTATAGATAAATCAAGGTCTGTATGATTAATGTATTCAGATATATTAGTTTAAATAATATTAGAAATAAGTGATGAATTTGTACATGTATGCCAATAGGTTAAAGAATCTGTAAGATTACAGTTAAAGCAGTTAGCATTATAAAATATATATAGATAAGTTTTATAAAAATGAAAGTAAATAGAAAGTTTATTTAATAAGCTTTTAATTTTGAATGATTTAAAATAGTTGAGTTTAAAGTTAGTAATATTATGTATTGGTTTTTGGTTATAGTTAAAATATAGCCAAGTTGATCTTTATTGAATTTGGAAAATCAAAGAGTTACATTTCATATTACATTTCTGAGAGGATCACATTGCTAAAATATAGGCTTTACAGATATTTTTGATAAAACTTCTAATTGGATGTTCAATAAAATATTGATTCTAAAAAATTATATAATATGAATTGTAAATGCTTGTATAGTTAAAATATAATGTAGATAATAAATTATGTTGTTTTGCTAATGAGTCTGCTAAATTATTAAAAGTATTATCAAAATGAGCTTGTACTTTGTAAAAATTAATTTGGTAGTTATAAGATTTAATAATATTAAGTAGAGTATGCCATATAGGCCATAAGCTAAATTTGAAAAGCTTATTAGGATTTATATAAACAATTGTCTATATGGAATTTTATATAATCAGTCAACTATTTTTTAACAATATTTCAGCATCTACAAACTGATTTGAATAATCTAACTGCTATTAGATGAGCCTTAGTGAGCTCTACAACTTTTAATTAATTAACTTAGACTGTTAACTTGATATCTAAAAAAAGTTTTAGATAAGTGCATGTTGTATTTTACTCTATAGTAAATTATATAGTGATTTGTGTTATGTTATATTATGATCTTTGTTTAGATGACTAGCAGATCATTAATTAAAATAAATTGAATATAGAATAATTTGCACATATATGTAATAGTTGTAGTTGTTTGAAAAACTAGAAAAAAATATGTAGCTAAATAAGTTTTAAATTCTATAGTAACATATTTAGTAGACTTGTATTTGTTAAAAATAATTCTAATATTTTCTGATTCTTTTTTATAGATTGCAATATTATAAGAGTCAGTATAATTTTTGAAGAAGTAATTGAAGTCTAAGATATCAGATGCTATAGTACTAAAAATAAACATGTTGAATAAAGTAAAGTAACTAAATTATAATTATAATTTTAAAATAATACAAACTATTTTATTTTTATTCATTTTTAGAAAAATTTTTTAATTATAAGAGCTTTTAAGTTATTTAAGAGAATTTTAGAAGATATAGGACTAATGTGAAAGCAAGTTAAATGTTTAAAAAATTTTAATAGATACAAGAAAAATGAATTTTCTTGAGCAATCCAATTGATTTTTCTAAAATTGTAATAAAAAAACTTGTAAAGTCAGGTTTTAGGTTTTGTTTTTTGTATATATTTTGATAAGTTTCAGTCAGTTTTTAATTAAATATATATCAAAATAATTACTTTAAAGAACTGAATATTTTTCTAATAAATAATAAAATATATTTAATTAATAAAATTTATAGAAAAAAAACAAAAACTAAAAATTAGGTTTTTAGAAGTTTTCCCAAGAAGTATTTAGATTTAAAATTGGGTTTTTAGAAGTTTTCTCAGTAGTCAGAAAGTATTTAAGCTTAAAATCTAATTGGCTAAAATATTAAAAATGAGTTGAATAAGTTTAATTAAGAGTATAAGTAAGGGTTGCTTAGTAAATTATTGAGAAAAAACTAAATGTTTTTAGTAAGAATTTGTAAAAATAATCTATAGAAAGAGTTTCTAAAAAGTTTTTTCTTTATTATTATAAATAATATTTAATTATATTATAATTATATATATTTTTTTAAAAAAAAAAAAAATTATTTATTAGTAAATGTTAATGTATAGTTTTAAAATTCTGATTTTATACAGTATACAAATAACTTTTAATATAAAGAACTTTTAATATAAAAAAATTTTTATGTTAATATATAATCTTAAAAACTTAGTATAAAAAAATTAATTAAACCTAGAACTATAATAAACTCTTTAAAAAAAAACTATAAAAAAACATAAAATTTAATAGAAATATTATTATAGTACTATAGCATTATAGTATTACTCTATATATATAAATATATAATTAATATAACATGTAAATCAAAACAACTTTTTTTATAAAAAATAAACCTTTTGATTAAAGTTAAATTAAGATTAAGGTTAGAGTTAGACAAAATATAATTTATACTAAAATTTTATAAAAAATTTTTTTATTAATATATAAAAATAATGTTCTAATCAAAATTTTAAAATATAATTAATTTTTTAAAAATTTATTATTTTTATTATACAAAAAAATGATCTATATGTTACACCTAAATTTAAATTTTATTTAGTCACAATACTCTAGTATTATAATGCCATAACACTATAAAATAAATCTCAAATTTAGTAACTTCTCTTATTCATGTTATGTAACATGTAGATCATCATCTGAACTTCAAAAAGTTAATCTGAACTAATTCAAAATTTCTTGATAATTACTTACCCAGTTTCAATAAATTTATTTATTTTAATTATACAGATGTATAAAAAAACTTTCATCAAATTTGATCAAGTAGTTATTGAGAAATCACTGCTAGAAGTTTAAAAAATGGTTCAAATTTATTTATATGGGTCAGAAGGATCTGAAAGGTCGGGTTATATGACATTACTAACCTACTATACGAAAAAGTTACAATGTGTCATAACTAATTACCTCAATCTGCGTATGTTAATTAATTAATTTTTTATAAAAGATAATCAACAATTGTAGACAGGGCTACCGAATAATTGATTGTGAGGGCAATTAATTGCAATTATTTGACCTCAATTAATTGATTGGTGGCGCGGTTACAAATTTTCAATTAATTACAATTTTTGCTGCAATTTGTAAATATAAGAACTTGTTGATCTTTGACGTCAAAATTATAGTTAAAGAAATAAACTTATGATTATTATGTAAAAATTGCAATTAATTCACGATTAATTGTTTTGCAATTGAACAATTTAACTGACTGTAGTAATAATTTAATTGCAATTGAATTTTCGGTATCCGTGATTGTAGCTATATATAAGTCATAATATTATTAAATTTATTAATGTATGTGCCCTATGTAAAGTTGTTCTGGAAAACGAATTGCATTTATTCTGAGATTTTTATTAATTTTTATTAAATCACTTTCGCATTTTATGTTTATGCGAAAAAATATTAACCTTTTTTGTAAAATGCAAATGAATTAATAAGTTATTCAATTTAAATGAAAGTTTCAGAATACGTATACTTATGCAATTTTCTACCTTAGCACCAAACACATATCAATTAACTTTTAACAAATGTAAAATGAATTACGAATTACGTAACAAACGACGTAGTACAAAGAATGCGAGACGAACAAGGCGGACAGACAAACAATGTCAAAAGATTAGTATGGAATTAGTATGAAATTAGTATAGATATATTAGTATAGGTTAGTATAGATACCGGTGTTTTAAGAATCTAGCGAGATAAAGTGATGCCAGTCATAAAAAATTAATAAATCAGTTAATACATTGACTCAAATCATATTATTAATCTAACTTTTGTTAGAAATGAATGATGGAGTCCTTGTCGACAAAAAATTAGTTGTTTCATCTTTGATGATTTACAATTCCAAAAATGGACTTAATTACAAGTAAACAATGTACAATTTTAACATTAGTTTCAAAAATGGACTTAATGGCAGGTAACAGTATAGCATGACTGTTATAACGAAATGCACATATAAACATAGTTGTTTTTTTATTTTTGTTAATTCATTAGTTTCAATTTATTCTAACGTCTGGACGTTAGTATTATCTTTTTTTCTTTTTGATTCCCAAGTTGTCAATTTCAACAGTGAGGCTTCAATGTTCATGTTTAAGCTTTTAATCTGTTACCTTCTTTTAACAATTTATATCATCATATCAGTAACGGATGCATCATTCGTTGTGAAAACTCCCCAAAATCCATCCTATCGACCATTTCAACCAACTACTAAACTTCGTGGATCATATGCACAATCTATTAATGGACCGGGACACGTAGCAAATATAGAGCTCAATACCAATATTTTATCAATAAATCCTGATAATTTCGGATATGTTCAAAATATTCAATGCGATCAGGATGGAACAATCACTTTAACATTAAATAACGAAACGGTTCTTCATGAAATATTAAATTGGCCATCAAAGGTCATTTTTTTAATTAATGACAAATGGAAATGCTTTGGACAATCAACCATGCAATTTTATTTTGTGGGAAATCAAACAATTGATGAAATAAATAAACAAGCTAAATTTACAACTGAATCTTGTGAAATTTCAAAATGGATAGAAAGTTATACATTTGATCTCACATGGGATCAATCTATAGAATTAAATAAAAAACAATCAAAAAATAAAAAACGATCAAAAAATTTATACCTTTTAGACAAACGACTTTTAGATGAACAAACTAAAATTGATCTTAACATTTTATTTGATCCAAAAACTGGTAAATCATCTAAACCAAATTTTACATTATCGATTGATCAAAACAACTCAAGTGAATCTTTAGTATGTTCGAATTGTTTCACAAAAGGGAATGCTACGATTGGTCTTCATATTTCTGGAACTCCTTTTAATTTATCCAATGCCACAATTTCAATATCAGGAAATCTGAAAATTAATGTTGATATTGCCATATCGGCATCCTCAAAGATTCTACAATTTTCATCACCTGATATTCAAATCATCGAAATCCCATTGACTCCTTTAAATGTACCTGGACTTTTCAACTTAGGTCCTGCTGTGATTTTATCAGCAAACATTAAAGTAACTTCTAGTTTAACCGGAACATTGAACACAGGTGGTGAAATTACATTTAATAATTTTATTTTTCAAGCTTCATTAATCAACAACCAAACGAATGTTACAGGATTTGATAAACCACAATTTAAATCTCACAATTCCTCAATTAATATCAAAGCTTCAACAGGAATTTCAGGAAGTTTGAAACCTCAAATAGCACTAGATTTAAGCATATTGAATGGTCTAGTACAATTTAAAACGGGAATTCAGGTTGAAAGTACTTTAGGTATTACTATCTCTATTGGTAACGGTACTGGATGTAAAAAAGATAATCAATTAAAAGTGAAGAGTACATTAGATGGTGATGTGGGACTTTTTATTCAAAGCGTTGAGAAACCTATTTTTAAATTCCCTTCTTTAGAATTAGGTCAATTTTGTTTATAATAGCATGTTTTCATGACATTCATTTAGATTTTGATAAACTTTATATATCATTTAAATTATTTGACCTGATCTAGATTATGTTTTTTTTTAAAAAACTTTTTTTTTTTTTTTTGAAGGATTAATATCAGTTAAATTAAAGCAGATTGGCATTTTAAAAAAAGTTGGAACCTTATCTTTCTCAGCCTACATCTCAATGAATTTCAAAGAAATCTCGATGATTTAATATTTAAAAGAAAGCTTAGATCTTAAATGTTTTTTTTTTTAATATTAAATAATAAATAATCAAGATGGCTTCAAATTTATCGAAGTAGGGTTGTGAAAATTAAGGACTTAATTTTTTTAAAAAAATGTCAATCTGCCTTATTTCTATTGACGGTAGCCTAAATAATTAAAATATGGTTAAATGAGTAAATGCAAAAGTGTTACAAATAAAGAAATTTTGTTATAAGTTATTCCAGGAAAATTTTTTTTATAAAAAATTATTTGTTCCGCAATTTTTGCCTAATAAAATTCATTTTTGATAACTTTATAAGGAAGGCTGGTTATGTACTGTACCCTAAGAAAGTATATCACATTTGCACAAAAAAGCTTAACATAATTATGCAAAAAGTACGCGTACGTAGCTGAATTTGTACGTATATCTAAACTTATTACCTGTACATACTAATTTGCTAACTGTTAAGCAATAAATTTACATAATTAGAAATTTATGTTAAGTTTTTTCGTGTACCCGTGATATATTTTCTGAGGGTGTTGTACGTATCAATTTCTTGATGGTCATTTTCCTAACTGTAACTCTGTGTGATGTAGTTAGATGACTTATTGAGGAAATGACTGTCTGAAAGTTGAGCGGCATTGTTATGTTTACCCTATTCAAATTTATTTATATATTTTATCTGATAAGATTTTTTTGAAGCGCATACAATCGTCAATTATAACACTTGAATCATATTATTTCTGATCACACCAGGAAATTTTTATTAGTGGACATCGGTTACCAGTTGCTGTATTAATCGATTATAATCAAACCGATTTTATAGAGGTTTGCAAAATTATGTGAATAAAGTGATTACTAAATTTCCTGATTGCTGATTTGACTTTTGGACTAGACAAATTTTGCGTATTTAATGATCTTCAAATATAATTTTGCAAACCTAAATAATCAATAGACTTGTTGCTAATCGATTGTAACTTTAATCATCAGCTTGTTGAAATCAATTTGATTATCATGCAATCGATTGTCACTATATAGTCACTTTTAGCATTTTAAAAAAAATTTATTGTTTTTACCTCTAAAAAAAATATATAATTAATATATATATTTATTACTAATGTTAACTTTGAATATCTTTGCCGAATCTAATTGATAATATATTTTCCGATCCCAACCGAATCAAACCATCACATGATTTAGTATTAATAAAAATTAGAAATTATATCTTTCAAAAAATTGTCTAAAAATAATACAAATATTATATAGTTAAAAAAGATGTATAATTAAATTAGTAGTTATTGTATGATAAAACTATAAAATTTTTATAAAATAATATTATCTTTAGTTAAACAATGGTGTATATATGTATTTACAAATATATATATATACAGTATGTGATAATATATATGATAAAATACCACTATAATAAGTAAATATAATAATCAATCATGAAGAAAAGGTATAGAATTAAATATATGTACAGACAATTTTAAGGTGTAGACTGTGATTGCATAAATTGGTTACTGAGTGTTGTCATGGAAATCTCTTCGGGAGTTTCATTTTGACTTCTCATATCACTATATTAAATTTTTTTTTTAAAAAAAAAAGACATTTAATTTATGTATATGTGATGCAATTTTCTATTCTACAACAAAATTCGTTTTTTATTTTTTAAAACATACCTTAGTGTAATCACTATCATTGCAATAATATAAGAACCAACATTTACTGGACATGCCATTATAATTTGAAGTTTGGATAATGCCAAGGTTGACCAAACTAAATCGTGCCAAATAGCTATGACAAATGTTGCAACAGACCAAAATAGGAAGCTAAAAAATGCCGTCTGGTTGAACATTTGCATCTATAATAAATAAAAGAAAGTGATGCCATTTATTACTTTAATAGTTAAGGATTTGCAAATCTAAACTTAATTTACGTATTGCGTTTTTTCAAATTACTGTGATCAGAAATCTAAACTTAATTTTTACGTGATCAGAAATCTAAAAAATAAATGCAAATACATGATTGGATAAAAATTATTTTCAACCAATCACAGATTTGCTTTGAAATCGCAATAAATATGCGATTTAAATATGCAATTTGACTAAAACCTAACTTAAAGAACAAATTTAACTTAAATCTAATTTTAACCAACTTAAATGTTTATAATGCAGCTCGCAATTTTCCCATCAAGAGCAAGAAAATTTTTCTATAAATAGATACCTTTCGCATCTGCCACTTAAATCTTTCATTATTTCTTTGAGCTTCTTCAATCAATTCAAAACTTCGTTTCGTCAACTTTATCAAAGTTCGACCGTATATTCCATATCCGAGAAACATGGAAATACAACCAAACGAATAAGTTAGGAGACGAACAGTAACGAATATATCAGACAAGTGCTTATCAGATCGCATACGAAAGTAACCGGAAAGTATAGATGAACCTTGACATATGACTATAAGAAGTACGAAAAAAGACCAATAACAATATTTTATAAATCCTAGAGAAGGAATCCATAAAGAGCTTTGAAGCTGATCAGAGTCAGTTGTTGGTTGAATAACAGTGATTCGAGGAATTGTTCGAAACCTATAAAAAAAAATTTTTTTAACAATTATTTATCAAGACTAAAATGTATAAAAATATTTGATATATATATATAAATATAAATGATCTTACACGCCAGCCAAATAAGTTGCAATGGATAATTGAACATTTATCCATTGCCAATCTTCAATTGATTGACGAAGAATATAATTTCTTGGTTCTAAATCTGTTATAAAAATTATGCTACATAACATTCGAGCTGATTAAATTAGATAAAAAGTTAGAATAAAAGATTAAATAAAAGGTTAAATAAAAGATTAGATAAAAGGTTAAATAAAAGATTAGATAAAAGGTTAGAATAAAAGGTTAGAATAAAAGGTTACATAACAATTGATTTAATAAATTTTTAAATTTTCAACATACAAATCCCACCAATGAATGTGAATAAAAGAAATCCCTCTAATGGAGATAAAAGACCTTGAACAAGTAGTCGTGCTTTTCGTTTGTTTAATCGATGTGATAATAATATCTTTTAAATAAAACAATCTTTTAATTAAATAAATATGATGACGAAATTTAAAAGGTTCAAAGCGACCTACCCCAGATAAAAATGTCGTTATTATAGAAGTTATAAAATTGCTATAGTATACGGCAACAAAGAACGTTGAATCTTTGCAATTATGTATAAAAATGTACCATCTAATATAAGTTTAAAACATTCGTTATTCAAACATTTAGAGATGATTTAGCCAAGAATTTTAACATTTATAAAAAGACTTTACATGCAATATTCTTCACCGTTGATAAGATTTACGGGATCAAACGCGGATTGGGATTGGGACTCGTTCATTTAAGCGTTAATATTCGGCAAAAAATATATATACAAGTGACTCTTGATATAAGAAAGTTATCGGGTCCAGTTAAAATATTTATTATATCGATATTTTTTTTATATCGGATGCTTTTATTATAAAATTCAATTGCGATTTGTAAAATCTTCTTAAATCAAGAGTTTCTTATATCAAAAATATCTTTATATCAAAGATATCTTATATTGAAGGTTTCTTATATCGAAGGTTTCTTATATCGAGAGTTACTTGTATATACGTACGTGAGTAAAAAAAACTTTTAATATGTTTGTTTAAAAAGGAAGGTTTGATGCATGAAACATGTTATGCACGATGAGTTTTTTTTATCATCACGATTGGGGAAAAGTAAATTAAAAAGATCCTTCCGAATAAACTTTGATCATTTCAAAGCGATTCGGCAATTTCTCTTAATGGAAGTTCATAAAGAGCATCCTTTTTGAACGAGTTATTATCAAACCTAAAGATGATCTTGAATTATGAAGTTCGGAATAGAAAATGGATTCCACTTTTATTCTAGTTCATTTGAAGATCCTATCGGAATGAACTACATACTTACCATAAAGGACAGATAGTTTAAACATAATATAGCACAAATTGCCATAATTGTTTAGTTTATTTGAAAAATATTTTGTTCATGTTAAATAATGCATTAACGTGTACGTATGTACCTATCAGTACGCTACTATATATCAATATAATCTTATTTATCGTTCATCAATCTACGTACGCAAACGTATCGATATGATAATTATGGAGATTTTAAATTTTACTAAAATAGAAAATTTCTATTAAACCTTACTACGTACGTATGTACGTAGCTGTAGTAACACACTATGTTACAATATGTGGATTAGTTAAAATTATCGTTAATGTATTGATTTGTATCATGATTATCGTAACTTAAAAATCGAACAATTAATCGATTGGTTCTTATAAGTCATGTTGTGAAACGTATAATAAATATTCCAAGCACAGTTTTAGAATGACCTTTTTCGGAATACCCTTCAGAAATGCAAATCCTAAAAAGAATTCCATTACCATAACCTGGTAAACATTTTTCGTGTTACCAATACTGACAATCCATGAAAAAATGTAGTGAACTGAATGCACCATATGCTAGTATATTCAAATATAAAAACTTGGCATTCTTTGATTTCTTTGTCTTTTCATCGGTTACAGTAATACAAATAATCAATAACATTTTATCAGTCATAATCTCCTGGATAACATTGTACGTACGTCTTTAACGTCCAAAGCTTTTTTTTTTTGATCGTGATCATCAAAGCAAATCGCCATAATTGTTATGTCTGCCTGTCAAAATTGTCTAAAGTTGTTTGGGATAACCTTGCATGCTTGCACATATAATATTAAGCATACATAAAGCCGTTATGATATTGACCATTTTAAACTTCCTTTTTTTTATAGTATACTTTTTGGATAGCGTAGGATGAATGCGAAATTTTATGTACATACGTATGTAAGTATGTGCATACGCCTATTATTTATTGGGGTACATGCAAAGCAAAACCATATATAGTTTTCAAAATCAAAAACTTACGTACGCCTAAAATCTACATATTGTTTATTACGAATAGTAGTAGTGGTGTATAATACGTTAAATTAGCAAACACGTAAGTATGGCTGACTGGTGAGGTCACACCTGAGTATTCCCCAGTTCTTATTTATACTTAAACTCTCAAGAATAACCACCCAAGTCAATTCGGCATTATATGAATTTTCAGGTGATTTTACTATGAAAATTTTTATACAACATGGCGTTAGAGAAACTAGATTTCAGGGCTTAAAAACTTATAATCGGATCCAATAAATCTAGCACCACTACTAATCGACATCCTGGTCTTATTTTTTGATTCTCCAATGCAATCATTCTTGCTCTATAACAGTATAATGAACTTTTTAAACAATTTTACTATAAGAACTGTCAGTTCCTTATATGAAAGTTAAATGTATACATTCGTACATTCATTTTTTCATTCATATTTCGACAAAAAATAAAGGCGTCTCATATTTAGAAATACAACGATTACAACACATTCGCACTATATTTTAAAGTTCCCATTACAACTTATAATACCCTGACCTCTCATAAAAAAAATACGTCATTAGCTCATACATATTAAACTTATATAAAATGATATTAAATTGATAATTCAAATATATAAATTCAATTTCCCTTTCTCTTGTAATATTAAAACAATAAAAATGAAACGTTCTTTTATAAAAGCTTCTGAGTTTAAACCGTCATGTAGGTCATGATAAGTTATTCAGTTTTATGAAGGAAATTTGTTCTATTACAGGTATTAGTTGTGCTGATAGAAAGATTGTAAACCATTTTCACAAACATACACAGCTCACAAATTGAATAACATTGATATAAATATTCAAGCTGAAATTAGCATCATCAAACATCACATGGTAGAGGCATACAATATGTATAGGTCACAAAATGAATAGTAACAAATTAACATTGCAAACTTATAGTACTACCTGATATACAAAAGGTTTGTATATATGTCGCATCTGAAGTAGCGATTTATCTAAAGTACCCACCTTATATATCTAAAGTAGCGCCCTGGCTAAAATTAAAATCTAATGCATGCGTAAAGATATTTTACTATGTATATTATATTAATTTATAAAATTATTTACAGGTATAATGAAAGTGATGACCTGAGAAAAGTAATGAACCTGATGATGATAGGAATAGTAACAGTGAAAATGAAGTTAACCATGAAAATAATAAAATCAATAATAAAATATGAAAATAATCAAAGTGAAGATCAAGCCAATTCAATTGCTCGAAATTGATCAAGATTTCCATTTACAAGATAATAATGCTCAAGGGTTTCACATTGATGGTTTAAACTTTAACTTTACTAATTTAAAGTTAAGATTTTCTAAGCCGTTGAAATAGTTTTTTTTAAACTGTAAAAAACTTTAAAGTAACTTTGTAAAATTGGATCAAAATGACTGAATGAAGTCGATATTATCGATGGTTTGAAGGTTTTTTTTCTCTCTTTTTATTTCAGCATTCTAATTTTTTTTTTTAAAAAAAAAACTATTTAATAACCATGTACTTTATTTTAGAAATTGATATCGTCTTGTAATACTTTTTAGCCTAACCAACATTGTAATTTGTAAAAATATTTTCTAGTGATAAAAAATTTTTAATTATATATAGTAATTTTTCTACAAAGTATCCCGATTTTTTATTATGTATAAATTTACATATATCTGCAAAGTATTTTAATAGTTTTTAAGCATATCAAGGATATTACCCTTTAATAACAACCAGGGTAGTTATTACAACAATTTATATATTTCAAATCGCTCATGTCTTCATTTATCCTTTGATTTTAGAAAATTTATTATCGAACCAAATATCCCACATAAACATTCATTGAGATAATAAAATACCTTTGAATGTCCTGAATAAATTCATTACATTCCATCTCCATAACATTAATCTCATCTGTCATCTGTTTTTCTGCAATTGATAATATTTCAATTGCTTGACCAATCATTCAACTAATTAATAAAAATATCCTAAGTTAAAAAAAAAAAAATTTCAATTATGGATTCATTTCATTTGTTGTCATACCTCATCTAATGTTTCATCTAATGTTTCATCTTGATTCATATCAATATCCATCATATTCTTATCTTGACAAGTACGAACTTTCAAATGTCAAGTTTTTACATTCTTCTATCGTATTTTGATGAACTAATTCACTCGTTGCACTTCCCTCAGTTTGATACTCTTTATACAATGCTTTAATATGTTTATTGTTTCTAATAAGGTTATTACTATTATTAATATTTTTCTTATGACGCTTCCTGACAAAAAAAAAAAAAAGATGTAATATTCACCTATATGAATTAGGAAACAAATTCGTAAATTGTTTAAGAGTTATATTACTTTCAAGTTCACTGTTAAGGAGATAGGAAATTAAAACTAATTCTTCGGTTGCCATTTATTTTAAACTATATGATTTTATACAAAGAAAAGTTGTGATTTGTTTAGTAGCATAGCGGTGGCAGAAAAATTAGGCAATTATGTGCCCAACAATCATTTCCAACATCAATTCTGATATACATACAGTATAACCTCGATATAACGAAGCTCTGGAGCTGGAGATTTTGCTTCGTTATATCAAAACTTATTAGTAGTTTATTATATTAGGGCTAATTTAACATAAAAATTAGAAATAATCCTCGTTATCGTTATATCGAGGTTATACTGTACTGTACTTCGTAATAACAGTAATAACAGCGAGAACCGAGTACTTTTTTTTAGAAAGCTCACTTACTTATCCTACTTTGAAATGTGGAATATCGCTCTAAGTAAACTTGAAGTTTTCGCGCCGTATTTTAATAATATCAGTTGAATCCCTTTGAATCCCACAGCTTTTATATGACAATTTATCTTGCAAAGTTGTATACGTAGGTAACTTATAAACACCGAACTACAATTTTTAGACGTTGAACAATAAAAACCAAAAAAAGGTAAAAGCAACATCCAGCAAAAGTAATGTGACTTGAGCATTAGTTATTCGGTTTTTTTGTTATGTGCTTATAAGAAAAATATTTAAAAACTAAAAAAAACAAATATTTAATGATATAAACTAACTATATATTTTCGTAGAATTTTTAATTCAGGGTAAAAATGTGAACAAATATAAAGAATGTCTAAGTTGAGACGTATATAAAACTTTAAAACATATATATTAAAATGATAGTCGTAGTTAAGTTATTTGGGTTTTAGATTATACAAAAGTTCCTATAGATAATACACTGATAAGATTAGAAATTAGATCGTCATTGCTAACTGTTAATATGCATACATTCTGGATTTAAATTTAGTGGTTTCTATTTTGCTTTGATTTTGCTTTGATTTTGTATTACTTTTCATATTTTTTATTCTTTTTAAACTTTACTATTTGATTGGTTAAATAATATGTGACAATACATAAACATCTAATTGATGTTAATCTTTTTTGTTTTAATGAAATTTATTGATGTTGATCATATGAATGATTTAATTACATCAAATTAATAATCAAAACAATACAAAAAGATATTCTAAATTTAGCATAAGAATAAACATGCAAGAATAAAATTTGATTGGAATGAAGCAGAAATAAATTTGTATCATAAATTACAACCTAATTTATTTTGAGATCAATTCTAGTTAATACGTATATGTGATATGTCATATAATTAACAAATAAAAATCTGTGTTATATATCTGATATTTATATACTTATTTTCTAGTAATAATATGTTTAGCAACATTTGCATTTCTATCTGTTTTTTTATAATTATTATACAACATCTTAGATCTGTAAAGATTCAAAATAATTAATAGCAAAGGATTTAATAACTTTGCAGAAAATAATATTTATTCATTCATATTTGTTAATTATAATTAGCATATAACATTTTTTTATATTTGTAAAAATTTAAAATGATTAATTAACAGTGGGTTTACAAGTTTTATATAAAAGCATTCTAAGTAATAAACTTATTATATACTCATTTTTTAGTAATAATTTGATTAGTAATATTTGCATCTCTATCTATTTTTTTGTAATTACCATGCAACATCTTCTTGGATTTATAAATATCAAAGTAACTAATTAGCAGAAAGTTTAACAGCTTTGCAAAGAGAAATGTTTATTCATACTTGTTAAATACAATTGTTATATAACATTTTTTTGTATTTGCAAAAATTCAAAGTGGTTAATTAGTAATAAGTTTATAGGTCTTATACAAAAAATATTTTAAGCAATAGGCTTAATAAATATTTTGCCAATACAATATATTGTTAAGAAATTTATGTTATTTAATATAAGTCCTAGTATCAAGTTATTTCTTTATTCTTTTATATTTTTAATAAATTTTTACAATTAAATTATTTTTATTATTAATTAAAAAATTTATATTATTATATTTTTTTTTACTATTTTAAGGACAAAATAGATATCAGAATTGCTTTAACCCAATGTTATTCTGACCCATGCCCCTTTATAGCAAGAATGTCCTTGAAATAAGCTAACTATTATGCATTAATTATATTTTAAAAAACTTGAAAGTCAAGTCAGCCAACTAAAACAATGTTATAATAATACATTATTAAAAACTATAGTTATTTGTTAAAGTAGATCTGACAGATTGGGCTAGTTGTTTGTGCCACATGAAGCTATTTAAGGTTCTGATTACAATAATGAATCTAAAACTATTAAGTTTAGTAGAAAAATATTTGATCTTGGACTCCTGTGTCATCTCTTTTTATAGAGCATCATTTTTGTATATAAGTATATTTTTTCTTTGAATTGTAATAAAGAGAGAACCAAGTAGAATCATAATCATTAATACTAGCTAAAATATTAATAAAAACTGTTTTAGTAATAAACTAAGATCTTGCACTTACATCTTAGCCTTGCCAAATCATTCTGCCTCTTTTGTAATGCAACATTTCATAATATTTGGTATTTTTGAGTAATAATCTATTATATTTTCCTTGACCTTGTATTCTGCAAATCCTATTTCTCTCTAACACTATACAAAATAAACTAGATTTTAGATCTAGACATTGCTCCAGAAATAGACTTTAATTAATCTAGATCTCAGGACTAGGTGTTGCTTCAAGAATAGATTTTAATTAATTTAAATCTTAAAAAAATTTTAAATACAAATATATTTAATTTAACCCAATTTATACTTAATATTTTAATTCATATTAGTTTAAATAGATTAAAATTAGGTTTATTTAAACCCAGACTAGACTCAAATAAATCTTAATTGGATTTACTTAAACCCAAATTAGGTTTAAACAAACCTAAATTAGGTTTATTTGAACCCAAATTGGGCTCAAATGATTCCAAATTAGGTTTACTTAAATTTAAATTAGGTTTACTTGAATTTGGATTTGGCTCAAATAAACTGAATTGGGTTTACTTAAACCTAGATTAGGTTAAATAAACCCAGATTAGGCTCAAACAAACCAGAACTGGGTTTACTTGGACTTAGATTAAACTTAAATAAACCTGAATTGGGTTTATTTGAACCCAGATTAGGCTTAAATAAACCTGAATTGGGTTTACTTTAATCCAGATTAGGCTAAATGATCTGAATTGGGTTCATTTAAACCCAAATTGGGCTCAAATAAACCTAAATTGGATTTACTTGAATTTGAATTAAGCTCAAATAAGCCTGAATTAGTTTTTACTTAAATCTGAATTAGGCTCAAATGAATCCAAATTGGGTTTAACAACTCAAGATTAAATTTTTTATTTTATTTTTTTAATTTTTTTATTTGATTTATTTTTATTTGATTTTTTTAATTTTTATTTATTTTTAATTTTTTTTTTAATTTTTTTAATTTTTTAATTTTTTTAATTTATTTATTTATTTAATTTTTTTTATCTTTTATTTTATAGTTTTTTAATTAATTATTTTTTTTACTTTTTTATCAGTATAAAACATATTATATTAATCACATGATCTAAACTTTTGTATAATACAAATCATTTTTGTAAAAAATAAAATTTTGAATATCATGTGATTATATTCTTGTTAATGTTGAGAGAATTATTAAAGGTAGGTGAGTTAGCAGACAAATTGCAATTTTTCAAAGGTAAATAGGTAGGCAAATTACAATTTTTCAAGGATAGGTGGGTGGGTAATCAAGGGCAGGTGGGTAATTAAGAGTGGATGAGTAAGCAAACTGTATATTTCATTATGTAAGTAATGCTTATACAAGAATTAAAGTTCAGTTGGAAATTGAATAGCAGAATATAAAAGCTAATCAATTTTCTTATTCTGTTATTAAATTCTTGCATAGTGTTATACATAAAGTGTAATATAGTTTTTTTAACAACAACATGTTATTAATTATCTTATTTATATTTATAAAATTTGTGTTTATTTATATTACTATTATTAATATTTTTTTATTTTTTTTTTACCTTTGGCAGTTACAATAGTCACCACTCAGAAGTTTATTTATTGCAATTTAATACAAATAATATACAAATATAACTTTATCTAATTCTTGTACTATTATCACATGGTTATTCTAATAGGCCTTTAAAAGTAACCTGCTGCATTATATTTGCTAAAGTTTAAATCAAGCTCATTTGTTTATCACTCTATAATTAAACAACACTAATCTAATATTATTTATTTATAGTGAGATAAAAAACTTCTTGTTAAAAGAGAAATGTATTAAAAAAATATGTATAGAAGAAAATATAAAAAAAAAATAAATATCAAAAAATAAAAGAAAAGAAAAGTGCTAATATAAGATCAGATAGATGGTCACAAATTGTAAAGACTATATTGATCTACTAAAAATTATATGTTACTAAATACAGTAATCTCTAATTTATCTTTATCCAGTTAACATATTTAATACTAAAGCTAATATCTTAAAAAAAACAATTCAACTAAAACTGAACTAACAAAGAATTTTCTATATGTCAGATATTCCAACTTTTTGTTACTAAATTCATCTTTATATATGACTTATTATAATTTTTATCTGATCTTATATTTTGACACTTGTTACATTTTTAACTAATTATTTTATCTTTTACTAAAAATCTCTAATCTTATTTAATTGTTGTATTTTTTTCAAAACACATGTACTCATACTTTATTTACAATACAGATTCTTTCAAAATAGAACTGATGAATATTCCTAATTTAAAAGAATCAACAATGCTGATTTTGATAGAAATAAACCAGATTGCCTACTTTTTGATAAAAATTTTTTAGAAAAAAAATAGAAAGAAAATTTTTTAGAGTACCAACTGTAATGATTATAAGAGTTTATATTATATAAAATAGCATATCCAACTAGGCTTTTATCTTTACTATTGCTTAGATATAGCTTAAAAAATAATTTCTTAGTTGTAACCAAAGTTACTTTTTCAATAATTTTATAAACTTCTATTAGAAAGTCAAACCTATAAAGAACTGTCTTTTTTAACTCTTTTTCAAATTGCATACATGTAATCTGAAACTCTTAAATCCAGATACTATATGCCAAAACTTTGTTAAGTATAAATATACTAACTATATAATATTTATAGGTTGGTATATATAAAAAAAATTAGTGCAAAAGATCATTAAAAAGAGTTTTTAATTATCATTAATACAGACTATGCAAAATAATATTTATTTAAAAAGAACTTTACCGATTTTGAAACTAAAATATAAATTAATAATTAACAATTGAGTTAAAAAAAATTCATACAATATTATTAGTTTTACTATTATAACTTGTTTTTATAATAATTGACTTTATTTTGTATTTAGGATATTTTAATTTTTTTATAATTAAGTATAATTTTACAAAAAATCTAAATCATTTCCAAAAATAAAGTGATGTAAATTATAATGTAATTGCATTATTAACATGTTTTATCAATTAGTTATCACTTATTTTAAGTACTTATTTTTTAATATACTTATATAATAGTGTATGTTATTTAACTTTTTATTTAATATTTTAAATATACTGATTTTTTTCAAATTTCTTTTTATATATATTAGTAATTAATTCACAAGGTTGTATAAATATATAAAAAAAATAAATCAAAATTTATTTGTAAAATATATTGTTATTTAATTACTATAGTTTTTATTTTACTTTAATTAGTTGATTAATTTTTTGTTAAACAGTTTCAAATTTTTTTTTTTTTGAAATACCAAAGTAGAAACTTTATTAAGTAATAGAAGAATTACATTAAAGATTTCTAAACTACA